>JAOQMQ010000196.1:39836786-39848335 GCA_027563845.1 Erythroxylum subrotundum
TTGAATTAAATTATTTATAATTTTTATTAAAAATTAAAAGTTAAATAATATATATTTAAATGATAGTAAATTAGATTATGAAAAAAAAAAACAGAAACAAGAAACAAATACCATTTTTTATATGAAAACTGAAAGAAACCAAAACTAAAAACAGAAACTAAAATTCAATTAAACATTTTTTATTAAATTTGAAAATAAAAATAGAAACAAACACCCTCTTAAAGTTTAAAATACTTAATTTAGATTGTCATAAAATTATTTAAAGTTGAATAAAATTAAAATTTTAAAATATTATTAAAAGAGAATTTTTTACTAATAGAATAATTTGAAATTTAACTAAAAATAAAAAAAACACAAAAATATAACCTAACCATTTGCACAAGGTTGTCTATTTTGCGAGAGCAGAGGAAGGTCATCAATGTACGCAATTTTCATTTTGTATATTTTTACAAAGAAGCTATTTTCGTAACTTAAACATTATATTCATTTTCATTCGTTATTATACTCATTTTATTCTTATTACTATTTTCTCGTATGAACTAACCGTCTTTTTAATATTTTAATATTAAATAACAGATTCAAACTAATTTATACTGAAATAACCAAATATATGTGAAGTATAAGAATATTAATGAGTTAGGTCGGACTCAGATCATTAGATTCATTTTTTCTTGGCTCGAACATATTATAGGCTCGATTAACGCACAAGTGAGATGAAGAATTGAAGACTGACCACACTTTTTGTTTAAGCAAACTACCTTCCTTTGCTCTTAAAATTGAAGATGATGGTTTGTAGAAAAAGGTACCTTGTTTTTCTACAAAGAATTATAATTAAATTTCTAAACATCCCATGCATAAGCAATTAAATTTTAATTTCAAGAAAATTATTTTGAAACTAACCTGTTGGTATTATATCATCATAAAATCAATTAAAGATTAAATAAGCACAAGGCTCTTCGTTTTGTAGGAATCTAGAGAGAGCCAATTAAAGATTAAATAAGTACAAGACTCCCCACTTTACTAGAATACGAGGAGGGTCTTAATGTAAGCCAACATCCCTTTGTATTTTTACAAAGAGATTATTTTCGCAACTTGAACTTGTGACTATACGATCACAAATGAGCAACTTTATTGATCGCTCCAAAGCTCACCTTCTTTTGAATAAAATTAATAATTTTGAAAATTATCAAAGAGGACCATCCTTACCATCGAAAAATTCGAAGTTTAATTTAAAAAAGAGACTGTTAAATACAAATTAATTAGTTTATTTTAGTTTATAAAAATTAATTATTTTATGAAAATTGGCTTATTAATTTATAAACTTATCAATTTTTATCAACAAAAATTAATAAACTAAATTAAACTGAAAAGTTAACAACCGAACTGAAAAATTGACCAATTCATAATTTTCACTATTAAACTTACTGAGCCAATTTGGTTTTTAAAACTATGAAAATTAATAAGTTCAACTCTAATATGTTTAGATTAATAATAAATATATAAAATATAAATTCGGGAAGATATAGTTAATTTTAGTGTTTTAAAAATTGAACCAATTTGGCCAATTTAACAGTGAAAATTTTTAACTGATTAATTTTTGGCTTAATTTTTAACTTTTCCATTTGATTTAATTTAATAATCTTTATTTTTAAAAATTATTTTATTTATTAATTAGTCTATTAAATTTTTAAAACTAATTAATTTTTATAAAGTATAATAAAATCATGATGCTAGGGTGTATGCATCTGACAGGTCAAGGAGTCCAAGACGTATCAGTCACAGTCCATCAGGGTCTCGTTCACGATCCTACAAGTAAATATAAAATATCTCACTATTTTATGCTATGATTTTATTATATCATTTCATCTCTCCCATAATTGTTTAATGCTATGCCTAGATTGCAATTTGGCTAGAAAGTATCCATCGGTGCCCTGCAGGGGCTGTTCAGTGTATGCATCTGTTTGACTTAATGTCGTGCTAAACATGCATCTTTGGCTTTGTTTATCTAGTATGGGGCGGTAATATATCATACATAATGATTTTTTTTTGTTTAAATGGAGAAAGGAAACTAGCGAGGGCTAACGCCTCAAGAATGCCACTGATCTCTGATCATGCTGGAGCAACAAACGTAGTCCTAGGGCTGGGTTCTCCCAAAGAGACCATCGAGTCATAGTTGAAGAACCCTGCTTAGCGAGGAAGTCCGCACAGTGATTAGCTTCACGAAAATATGCTGGAGAGAGCAACACCAATCTCTTGCAATTAACGTCATAATGTCCTCAACCAAAAGAAACATAGGGTGAGAATGGGGGCAAGAATTCAGCACCAGAGTCACCACATCTTGAGAATCAGACTCAACAATAACCCTTCGGTAGCCACGATCCCATGCCAAAGTTAAACCATGCCAAAATGCCTGCAATTCGGCTATAGTAATAGAAGCATGGCCAATATATCCCGAGAAACCAATAAGCCAGCGTCCATAGTCATCGTGAATCAGACCTCCAAAGCCAGCATCACCCGGATTGCCAAGAGCACTGCCATCTACATTTAATTTAACAAAACCCAACGGAGGATAATGCTAAGAGATCCACATATTGGTAGTGTGAGCGGGAACTGAAGTAGGACGAGAAAAAGGCCAAGCTACAGTCGTTGATCAACATGGTATGCCATTGACGTTGAGCAGAGGTGGGAATCGCTTCGTGTTGAAGAACATCTTTATTTCGAGCACACCACATAACCCAAGCGCCAGTCACATTATTCAAGACATAGGTATAAGGTAAACTAGGGTCAAAGATATGCATGTTAAGACAGTCATCAACAGAAGACGAGAAAAAGCAACCTGAACTGTTTCCAAGAATTTGGTGCCAAAAATACTTTGCCCACAGACAATCTCTAATAGCATGAAGAGTGGTTTCATTACTTTGTCCACATCGAGAACACAATGGGGATTGTATAAAACCACGACCATAGTAAAGGGAATTGATTGGTAAACGCTGCCACCTTATTTGCCAAAGAAAGAAACGAAATTTCTGGGGTAGGCATAGCTTCCAAATTCAGCACCAATTTTTATGAGGGTCAGGAGGATATGGTACACGGGTGAGGAACTCATGGCCAGACTTAACCATGTAAGACCCTGTGGAAGTTGCTTCCCAGATCAAAATATCAAGACAAGTACGATAACGAGCCATAGGAGTGGCGAAGATTCGCTTTCGAACTTCAAGGTCCAAGGGGGTACTGATAGAAGAGAAATCCCATTCACCATCCGAAGAGAGTAAATCATGGACTGTAAGATCACGATCCTGTATGGGAATATTATGAAGCAGACGTTGGAGAGGAGCCTCACCAACCCATCTATCAAACTAAAAGGATTTAGTACGACCATCTCCCAAACGCCATGCAAACCCATCTTTCAAAAAAGGGATAGCACGTAGAATCGCTTTCCAATAAGATGAGGCATTAGAGGGTAAGTTATCCTTCAAAAGTGTTTAGGATCGTAGGTATTTGCCCTGTAAAACTTTAACCCACAGCTTATTATCATTTTGCAATAAGGACCAAATAAGCTTACCAAGCATGGCAATATTATTATCTCGAGCCATCCGAAGGCCTAAACCGCCCATAGCCTTGGGGCTACAAACTGATTCCCAATTGAGAAGATGAAGCCCCTTGCCATTTCCTGAAGAACTCCATAGGAAAGACCGACATGCCTTATCAATAGAATGGCAAACACCTGAAGGCATCCAACATGTCTGCATCAAGTAGAGAGGGATGGTTGAGAGAGTGGATTGAACAAGAGTGTGTCGGGCAACTTTATTAAGTAACTTAGCTTTCCAGCCCTGAAGATGACCCTGGATTTTATCCAGGACATGTTGAAAATCACGGTTGGTCTTACCACCATGCAAAGGAACTCCAAGATATGTCCCCAAATCCTTAGTGAATTTGAGGTTAAACTGCCGACGAAGAGAGCCCTTATATCCGCGAGGGACACTAGGCGATAAGAATGTCCTAGACTTCTATGCATTAATTGCCATACCAGAACAAGAACATAATTGTTGCATAATGGTTAGAACAGTCCGACAGTCTCTTCTGGTAGCATGAGAAAATAAGAGAACATCATCGGCAAAAAATAAGTAGGATATAGGGGGACTCGTTCCCGAAATCCTAATAGGCCTTTAGTCATTAGACAACACTTTACTGGATATTAACAAGGACAACTTTTCCATACAAAACACAAATAAGTATGGAGACAGTGGGTCACCCTGACACAAACCCCTTTGAGGGCAGAGAGCCGGTAGCCGATAACCATTCCAAATTATAGACAACCGTGAGTTTGTAACAAAGGACATAATAAGGGAGACATAAATCTGAGGAAAGCCAAAATCAATTAGAGTTTGTCGCAGGAATCGCCAATCCACTCTATCATATGCTTTGGCTAAATCAATCTTCATAGCAAAATAACCCGCTTTCCTTTTGGTTCTACGAATGGCATTCACCACTTCTTTAGCAAGTACAATGTGCTCCACTGCTGCTCTGCCAGGAATAAAAGCACCTTACGTCGGACTAACAAGAGAGTCCAACATTGGTCTGATTCTGTGAATAAGAACTTTAGTGAGAATTTTGTAACTAACGTTACACAAGCTGATAGGCCGAAACTGATTCATAGAGGTTGGATTATTTTCTTTAGGGATGAGAACCACTAAAGTTTCCACAAGCTCCATTGGGCAAGTACCAGTAAGAAAGGCTTGATTCACCATATTATAAACAGAATCCCTAACTACATGCCAAAATTTCTTATAAAAAATCGGTTGAAAGCCATCTGGACCAGGAGCTTTATAAGAATGTATAGAGTTCACAGCTGCAAATACCTCCTCTTTAAAGATGGGCGCTAATAGATTGTGAATATCGTCCTCCGAAAGTGTCGGTTGGCTAGGCATCTGAGGAAAAGGCATTAGAACATCATCAATAGAACAAAATAAATTATGGAAAAAATATGATACCTTAGTCTGGATAGATGACTCATCCACGATCCAAGAGCCATCGTGATTACGTAAACGCTCTATCCAATTTTTCTTACGACGACAAATAGTTGTGGCATGAAAGAAGCGGGTATTCCTGTCCCCATGTTGCAACCACTTAACTCTAGATTTCTGGTACCAAAAGACCTCTTCTTGTTGTAAAATAGCATTATATTCGGTAAGCAGTTCCCTTTCCAAGTTACTTAGAAATTCTGATTCCCAAACAGCAAGGAACTTTTGTACGTCCTCCAGGCGTGCTAAAATCCTCTTCTTACGATGAAAAATGTTGCCAAAGATTTCCTTGTTAAATCGCAGGGCAACTTCCTTCACACTGTGTAGAGACTTGGACAAAGAAGAGTGATCCCTATTCTAAGCCTTTTCGACCACCTAGTGAAAATCTGGATGAAAAGTCAAAGCAACTTGAAAATGAAAGGGTCTTGAAGTAACAGGCGGGGTGGAACCATTTAAGTGTAAACAGATAGGGTTATGGTCAGAATGGTTCAAGGCAAGTGGTGAAGAGAGGCTTATGGGAAAAGTAACCGCCAATTAGGAGTTCCCAGGGCTCTATCCAGACGGACAAAAGTAGAGAATATACCATTATGTAGTTGGCGATACGTGAAAGGTGCACCTTTAAACCCAAGATCCATCAATCCACACCGGTTTAAATTTTGCTTGAAAATATCTGCTCTTATTGTAAAGAACAACCCGCCCTTCTTTTCACTAGGACAAGCATAATCATTAAAGTCCCCAATGAGCAGCCAGGGACGATCAATGATCTTATGAAGACGGAACATCTCCGCCCAAAAAATATCTCTCCCGGAGGCTTGAGGACTAGCATACATAGCTGTGAGGTGCCATAAATTGTTCTTGCCATCCGAAACAAGGAAATGGATAGACTGTCGATGAGACACCAAGAGCTGTAGTCGAAGTGAGCCATTGTGCCACATACACCAAATACCTCTTGAGAAGCCAGCAGAGTCCATATGAACAATATTGTCAAAGCCAAGAGATTGGGATACCTCGTCAGCTTTAGCACTTGAGATATGCGGTTCCACAATAATCATAATATCAGGTTTATAGCCCCGAACAAGTTCCTTAACATAACAAGCAAATTTGGTATTGGCCGCTCCTCGGTAGTTCCAAGCTAAAATATTGAGATTATGCATAAAAAATACTGATAAATTTTGTGAAGAGATAGGACAGAGATCTGTCAATTCAACCGATGGTACTAGGTACCATATCCACATCCTCTCCATTGGTAGAAGGTGTCTCATCCATCCCATCATTAGCCATGGACACGGAAGAACCAGGGACAATATGAATAAGGGGTTGCTGATCGGTCGGTCCAGGATCAGGAGGGTCAGAAAGATGAATGCCATAAAGTTGTTGTTGGTTAGATTCATCATGGATAACTGCAGTAGAGACCACAAGACCAGAAGGCAAGGGGTATTTTGAAAAGCCTAACGAAATTGGGAAGCCACCTATTGTACTAATTTTTCGTCAGAAGGGTGATGGGTAGGGGAAGCCAATGGAGGAGTCTTGGAGGAGGTTGCCAAAGTTTGGGCTGTGGGAGGCTCAATGCCAGCTGGTGAAGTGTGAGGTTCAGTAGGTTTTCCACCCAAATTTCTAGTAGAATTCTTGCGATTAGTATTAATAGGCTGCTTTTTGTGAACTCGGCCAGCCTTTGTAACCCCACTTGTGGATCCAATGTCAAAGGTGAATGTAGGCTGGTCCGCACTATCGTGTCCCAAATCAGCAAGGTCCTGCATAACATCAGTTGTAAAAAAATCTTCAGTTAAACGAGAAAATCGATTAGCATTAAGGCTGATGAGGTTAGGAGGAGAAGCTCCTTGTTTAGAGCGGCTTGATCGTCGATGTTTTTTTCCACCACCATCCAGGAGCCAAAATCGGGGACATGATCCTGATCACTACCTCCAAGAGTGTGTCCAACGGCCTGGCAATCATCGGACCTCGCTATGGTCGTTACGGGGAAGGAATCAACTTTAGTCTGATCTGCAGCCAACGTGATAGGAAATGTGTTCTCCTTATGTCCATACCGTCCACAGCTAAAGCAGATAGCAAATAGTATGGAGCCCTTCATATTCAACGTGATAGGATCTTCCATCAATCTCCAACTGGCTGATAAGGGGTTTATCCAAATCAACCTCTACACAAACCCTAGTAAAGCGGCCCTGATTTGTAAGAGTAGTGTTCCTGTCAACTTTGATCGGATGTCCAATTCCAGACGCTAAAGCCATCAATAAGTCTTCATCATAATATTGAACCGAGACATTCGAAAAACGAGCCCAAACTAGTGTGGAGTCTACCGTGGAAGTAGCTACTGAAAAATTTGGAGTCCATGGTCGAACAGAGAGATAATGGTCAAAAATGACCCAAGGACCTCCTCCCAGGACCTTTTCAAAATCATCACAGAGATCAAATTTAACCAAGAAATAATTATGTCCAAGATCAAGGACATCAAAGCCCCCAACCGGTGGCCAAATCTACTCAATCTTGGTGTAGAGGACCCTGAATGAGATTGAGCGACCTAGAAGTTTAACTACGACAGATTGTCGCCACGAAAGCTCGAGTTTAGCCATATATGTTGGGTCGACATTGAAAACCGGCAAGAGTGGATTACCATTCTTGAAATCCTTTCTCACAATGCCCACTGCGATGAGATCAACTGGGACCCTATCATGAGCTTTGTAATCGCGTTCCTTGGCTTGTTCGCAGGCAAGAACTTTGTCTTTCCAAAACGGCAAGGGGGAACCAGAATGCCCAGAGCGCTGGAGAGATGGACCCAGTGGAGCCACAAGAGGGGTCGGATCTGGCGGCTTATCAGGAGGCCTGTTCTTTTTGGTAGGGCGAGGGTCAGTGGAAGAGAGGCGTACACGAGAGGTCATTGTCAGCGTTGCCGGGGGTTTGGAGCGTTATCGTCAGATCTAGAATGTTCTAAGCATATACTTGATACTTCTTTTGGTAGAAGATATATCATATATAATGCTGAGAATTTGATTTAGTTCTTGTGGTTTGAATATCTGATCGCAAATTTTTAAGAACCACTCAAGGTTGAACATCCACAATGAACTAGTACCTTCAAGAGCATAACCATGGATTACAAGTTGGCAAAGGTTTAGGTTCTATAAATTGGAACTAAGGCACAGTTCAATACCGAAAATTATTAACTACTTTGTAATTACTCTTCATTTCCTAAGTTCTGATTGCCCCTTAACATTTTTTGCACATATCCAACTAACTCAATCTGTGAACGTTATCCGCAGCTCTCGCTGACGATCACCAGTTCTCCTTTTTGCTGCATCAGGCTCCTTGGATGCATACCGTGCGCTGTCAAGCTAAGAAGAATGTCTATGTGGAAGCTGGATACCTAGAGCTAGGTATTCTGGGCTTTAAAGCTACCTAATGACTGAAGTTAGTACTTATCTTGAACTTAAGGAATATAAGATGTGGTTCTTCTATTTTGACTGTTAGAATCATGTAATGGTAGTACATCATTTCGGACTGTTGGAATCATGTCAAGGCATTAACTAACGTCTAATATGCATAAAAGTTAACTTAACAACCAACTAAAACCCAATGATTAACCCAAACCATATCTACGAGTTACACCAATGATGGTCTAATTAGCTTCGGAGGTACTTCTATGTAAAGGCCGTATAGGAATATCTATTTAAACTAACATGAAAAATATAGTACACAGCAAAAGCTTGGTTTATGTAAGAAGAAGGGTGTACCTGTGAGGTTTGTTGAATTGAAGAAGGACGACCCCATCTTTCAGGGTCCCAAAGGATTGAACTTTTGAACCCAGAACTTGAAACATGGATTGGAGGAGGACTTGTATCGGTTTCATTGTTCATTTTCATTAGATGCCATCCAAGAACCTGCGAGGAATCACATACAGGTCCTTCAAACGGTTGTCAAATGCTAAATCTCCCTTACATGCCATCATCTCCTATTTACTTGCTGGATATCGCGCATATAATGGAAGCTCTATGCTAATCTCTATCTCATTCTTGTTTCCAGAAAAGATATTCGACTCGACACTCATGTGGATCTCAACAACAGATTGATTGGATCGAACAGAAGGCAATTCCAGATTTGTATCTCAAAAAACAGAAGTATAAAGATAAATAGCATAAATTCAATAAATGCTTTCACAAGGGCTTTAAAGCTTTCTTAAAAGTCTATTTGATTGTGACAATGAATAGGGGCTAAAAGCTTAATTCATACTTGAATCATTCTGATAAGCCTCCTATTAGATGGCAGTACAAGGATAGAGAGAAGAAGCATGGCCCAAAGGGTAAAGATTTGGGGGGCCCGGTTCAGAATTAGAAGATTCGGAATTTACCTGCTGACGTAGATAATTTGTTACAACAGAATGATGTGGACAGCAAGCATCACGCAGAGAATGTGCTGAGGTAGTGGAAGATGAATATAAGGTGACAAAGGACAAAAGGAGGGGGGAAAAGTTTGTTAATGAATGGATTGTCGGGAGAGAATCAACCTCTCAAAATATTGATAGGAGTGATGCAGCCACTCGAATAGTTGTTTATCCTTTTTCATTCAATAAAATCAATCTACAAAGTGTCATCTATTGCACTGATCTATTGTTCTTGTTCTTGAGTACTGTTTCTTTTGTGATTGTTGTTGTGCTTGATCTTCATTTCTGTAGCCTAATCCGGTAGGAGCTCTCGGTTCCTATCAATTTGGTATCAGAGCAATCTCCGATTCTGGATATTGCAGATGCCCAATATGAGGATGACGGAAAGGGTAGATACGATGGAGAAACGAATCCCATTACTTGAAGAAAACATGGCTAGTTTGGCTACATCGTTGGAAGCCTTTGTGGCAAACACAGAGCAAAACTTTGAAGAAACCACCAAACGGTTCGAAGAGATTACACGCCTATAAAATACCACAAAACACTTCAACTCCACCAAAGACCCAGTAACATCAACTCATTCCACCTTTCACCAGATAACCGAAATGAACCACCCAACTCGTCAAGCCCATAACACCCACACCAAACCAACCAAACAGATAATACAACCTTTGAAACATCAAACAATACCCACACCGATTATTGTAAACGTAAGGAGTATACTCGGAAGTTGGAGATGCCACTATTTTCCGGAGAGGATCCTTACTTTTGGGTTTTTAGAGCAGAACGTTATTTCTCAATGAACAACCTAACTGAGCCGCAGAAGTTGGAGGCGGTAGTTGTTTGCTTTGAAGGAGGAGCCCTCTCATGGATGAGATTTGAGGAGAAGAGGAGGAAATTTTTGACTTAGGAAGAGCTTAAGAACCAGATTTTGTTAAGGTTTCTAGGTGGAAATTCAAACATCCTATATCAACGTCTTTTATTGTTGAGATAGGAAGGGACTGTACAGGAGTATAGGGAACAATTTGAGACTCTATCTTTGCCATTGAACTTGGACGATGACACCATGGTGGCTATTTTCATCAATGGGTTGGAGAAGAAGGTCAAGGCTGAAGTAATCTTGCTGAATCCTACCGGGCTGACAAAGACCATGGACGCGGCCCAAAGAGTAGAAGCCCGAGCTCTTGTTCTCATCAATATGAATTCATGGAGACATCACTCTCCTAAACTAGCAACAACAATCTTCACCAGCCATAAAACCCAAACCTGGTCATCCACAAACAAAAGCACCCAAAATTCTACTACAAGTCCAAACCCACAACCCAACCTCAGCACAAATTCAAACCCAAAGAACAGATCATCCACTGTTACATCTACAGCCAGTTCACCGTTCCAAGGATGGAATTGTGGGACCTTTAGGAGGTATACGGGGGCAGAGGTGCAGGCACAAAGATAAAAAGGACTGTGTTTTCGGTGTGACGAGAAGTACCATCCTAGTCATGTCTGTAAGCATCGACAACTCCAGATCTTGGTGGTGAATGACGACTCGGAAGTGGAGGAGGAATCAGAGATGGCCTGTGCGTAGGCTAAGGAAGGTAATTTGACTATGGGTACAATAGAAGTGTCACTGAATTCGATGGTGGGCCTTACATCACCAAAGTCTTTGAGATTGAATGGGGAGATTGAAGGTGAAAAAGTTGTGGTCCTGATTGATAGCGGAGCTTCACATAATTTCATTTCAGCAGCACTGGTTGACAAGATGGGATTACCACAGACAGAAACGGAGCAGTATGGGGTTGTTATGGGAACGGGAATGTCCGTAGGAGGATAAGGGATTTGCAAGGGGGTTGCAGTGAGGTTACAGGAGTTGGTTGTAGTTGAGGATTTTTTGCCTCTGAAACTTGGAAGCTCTGATGTAATTTGGGGATGAAATGGCTTACTACTCTGGGGGAGACTTGTAATAATTGGCAGCATTGACAATGAGAGTGAAAATGGGGGACACTGAGGTGGTCTTGAGAGGTGACCCAGGGTTGTGTAAATCTGCGGTCTCTTTCAAATCGTTATGGAAAGTTTGTCAATCAGAGGGTCAGATGTTGATGATTGATTTTGGGCAGATGCAAGCTCAGTTGATCATGGAG
>JAOQMQ010000196.1:39848435-39858870 GCA_027563845.1 Erythroxylum subrotundum
TAGGAGTGATGCAGCCACTCGAATAGTTGTTTATCCTTTTTCATTCAATAAAATCAATCTACAAAGTGTCATCTATTACATTGATTTATTGTTCTTGTTCTTGAGTACTGTTTCTTTTGTGATTGTTGTTGTGCTTGATCTTCATTTCTGCAGCCCAGTCCGGTAGGAGCTCTCGGTTCCTATCACATTCAGCATTCAATAATATGCAAAAATTAGAAATCAACATTCACCAGTGAAAGCTCAAAAATAGGCATATCATAATTGCACCTTTTATAAAGCCAAACCTACATGTTCCTCCATAAAATAGCAAATAGGCAACTTATAAACATAAGACCTTCTATGAGATTACACAAATTATGAACTTCACGTAAAGCTGTACAGCAAACAGAAACTTGCAGTTGAAGAATATGATCACCGATCCCAATCTCTAATAACTCATCATCTCTCGCTAGGCTTTCAAGCACTCTCTCTCAAAACCAATCTTAAACAAAGCTAGCATTTTTTTTCAAAAGCTCCAATACCAGCAAAAGAAAAATCTAAAAACCATTAACCCTTATAATCACACACACTAACTCACCAAACCCACGAAAACCCACAAATATGGAACACAATGACAACAGTAAACCGAAGCTGCTAGGAGGAACAAAACGACAGCGTAATAAGAGCAAATGCAGAGTGAAAGGAAGCAAGAGCAACAACGAGCATCCCATCACCCAAAAGAGAATAAAGCGCAACATCTAAGAGGAGAAAAATGCAAAAGCCAAAATGACAGCTAAGGAAGAAACGCAACCCATCAGATGAGAAGCAAAATAAAACGCAACATAGAAGAAGAATACAAAAGAAGGAAAACGACTGAAGCCATAGAGAAGAAAATACCATAAAATTTTAGAAATAATTTATAGAAAAGCAAGCCAAAAAATACAAGTTCGTGGTAACAAAGAATCTATGGAAAAGTACAATCATTTATCAACAAAGAATCATAACGGATAATCCGTAGGATCAGATCTAGAAATGAGGAACGAAAAGCAAAATAAACCAAAACCGTTAATCGAAAAATAAAGCCCTGGATAAACCTGACTGAACTTGGTTTGGAGTTGGGAGTTGACTTCGTCACCATGTTAGAAAGGCATAACTCACCCCCAAAAGTTAGCTTAAGAGGGAGATGTTTGTACACTATTATAAATTCTTGAATGCCCTCATAGTTGTCTGATGTGAGATTCCTGACAGAAGGTGCGATGGAGAGTGGCGAACTCCTTGCGAGCCTCATCGAAGACGAGAAGTTTCGCCATATTGTCACCAACAATGAGAATGCTATAAACGTAAACGACGCAAATTATAAACGTTAAAGTCTACCCGAAAAAGCTAAAATAAGAGGCTTTTCTGAAAAGCTCCAAATTTGAACTTCTTAAAAAGCTATATTTTAGCTTCTAAAGAAGCCATTTCTATTAAAAAAAGTAATTTTAAATTTTACAGCCAAACGCTCATTTTTCTTCAAAATAGCTTTTGCGATAGAAAAAAGTAAAATTTCACTCTTCAAAAGCTCAACCAAACAGGTGCTAAACATCATTTATTTTTCCACGGAGAATTTTTTTGAAATTTCTAATATCCCATGCATAAGCAGTTGATTAAGTTGAAAGAGGTTAAAGATAATAAACGAAAAAACCAAATTGAAACTAACCTACTGTAATATATCATCATAAAATCAATTAAAGATTAAATAAGCACAAGGCTTTTCATTTTGTAGGAGTCTAAAGAGGGCCAATTAAAGATTGAATAAGCACAAGACTCCTCACTTTACTATAATCTGGAGAGGGTCTTAATGTAAGGAACATTCCCTTTGTATTTTTACAAAGAGATTGTATTCACAACTTGAACTTGTGATCATATGATCACATAGAAGTAACTTTATTGATTGCTTCAAGGTTCACTCTCTTTTGAATAAAATTAATGAATTTGAAAATTTATTGAAGAAGATTATTCTTATTATCAAAAAATTCGAAGTTTAATTTAAAAAAGGCTATTAAATAAAAATTAATTGGTTTATTTTTGTTTATAAAAACTGATTGTTTTATAAAAATTGACCTATTAATTAATAAACTTATCAATTTTTAACAACAAAAATTATTAAACCGAAAAGTTAACAACCAAACTAAAAAATTGACCAATTCATAATTTTCACTATTAAACTTAATGAGCCAATTTGGTTTTTAAAATGATGAAAATTAATAAGTTCAACTCTAATATGTTCAGATTAAGTTCAACTCTAATATGTTCAGATTAATAATAAATATATAAAATATAAATTTGGGAAGATATAGTTAATTTTAGTGTTTTAAAAATTGAACCGATTTAGTCAATTTAAAAGTGAAAACTTTGAACTGATTAATTTTTTGACTCAATTTTTAACTTTTCAATTTGATTTAATTTAATAATCTTTATTTTTAAATTTTTTTTATTTATTAATTAATCGACCAATTTTTAAACTAATTAATTTTTATAAACTATAATAAACTGATTAATTTTATTTAGCAGTCTTTTTTTAATATTAAGCTGGTTAATTTTTATTTAATAATCTCTTTTTTAATTTAAATTTAAAATTTTCAATTAAAAAAGATAAAATTTAATTATTTTTGAAATTTTAATTAATTTTATAATAATAAATTGAACCTTTTAAATTTTTTATTTTTAAAACATTATCGATTATCGTTTTTTTTTTTCCTAAGTAGTGGTTAAATAATAAACTTTGGGAATCGAGAGCAATTTCGGCCTTCCAAAGCAAAGAGCGAAAGGGCTGATAAGGGTTAGGGTTTTGCTTACTTTATCGATATCCACAAATTTTTAGGGTTTACCAATCCCTTCGTGAATGCCGAGATACAGGAGCCGAAGCCGGAGCTATAGTCCCCGTCGCCGGAGCAGAACTCCACCGCGTTCAGGGAAGCGATACTATGAAGAAGATCCTCGCGATCGCCACCGGGCTTATAAAGACCGCCGCTCTCCGGCCCCCACCGGCCTGCTCATTCGCAATCTCCCTCTTGACGCTAGGTTTCACTCTTGCTCTCTTTACCGGTGCTAATTATGGTAGAAATTGTGTTAGAAGCCTTGAATTGGAGATGAAAGATATGTTTAACTGATATTTCTATTGTTGAGTATGGTTAATTTATTTGTTTTAGGCTTTTGCGTCTGTTTTATTTGATGCAAGTTTTTAGCGGTATACTTTAATAATTTTGGCAGGCCTGACGAACTTAGAGTTCCGTTTGAGAAATATGGTCCGGTGAAGGACGTTTATCTGCCCAAGAATTACTACACTGGGTATGCTTCTTCAGTTTTAAAATCGATTGGCTTCAACTTTGTTATGTGACGTGTTGATATTGGCACCTCCCTTGTGTTATAGCTCTCTATTCGTTCATTGATTTATTGTGAATCCTGTCTTAGCATTTTGTATAATATGCCGACTTGAAAACCAATATCGACTCCCTCTAACTTATAACTTTTTCCCCCCTTCCCCTTCTTCCCCATAAACTACAATTAGGTGTCAGGGAAAATTATGGTAGGAGGTCGAGGAAACGTACCATTGAACAAGGGCAAGATTCATACTCAATAAAATTGACATTGACGTGGTCATTGAATAGAATGTTGAAGTTTCATCTTGACTTCTTCTTGGCAATTTTGATTTAATGTGACAAAATAAGCATATCTTTTTATCATCAAACGTCCTAAAATGAACCATTAGCTCTATAAGGCATTAAAAATCAAAGATTCCATTGATAAGCATCAGTGCTGATCCTTGGCCTTTTTCTTTATAGATGACGAGGATAAGATTAAAGCTTTATGAATGAATATCCCATAAAATCTTGTGAAATTCCGACATACAAAGTGGATGAGTTCAGATAAATTGTAATTATATTATTAAAACATATACAACGATAGGGTATGTAGAGATATTTTGAGAGTACAATAAAGTGCTAGCTTGCATCTTAATTATGTGGGAATTTCTGTTTCTTCTTCTTTTTCTGAAGGTAGAACACATATTGCATCTTAATTATGCTGTAGATTTGTGTTTCATCTTAATGGATTAATTCTCTTCTTATAATTTTTGGGTGTTATGATGTTGAAACTATAGGGAGCCACGAGGCTTTGGGTTTGTTAAGTATCGTTATGCTGAAGATGCAGCAGAAGCAAAGCAACGCATGAACCATAGAGTTATTGGTGGACGGGAGATAAGAATTGTGTTTGCTGAGGAAAATAGGAAAACCCCACGGGAAATGCGTGTGACTGCACGGATAAGGTTTGATGATGGTTCTTTATTCTTGCAAAATCTTACTGCAGTATTTGGATTTTGTCACATATCTTCTACTTCATTGGAGCTTTACTTAATTGATTCTGCTTGGACTTCTTTTCAAGCGGGCGACATGGAGATAGCCAGAGAGGGAGAAGTCCTCCGAGGTCTGCAAGGCGCCGATATTCTTGTCAGTTGAAACACTTGTTTACCCATCTAGTTGAAGTTTATGATGAAATGGTCTTGAAATTTCTGTTTTAATTTGAAGCTGCTCATAAGATGGAACTGTTTATGAGTAATTTTGCTTCTTTAATAGATTGGATTAATCTATATCCTTTTTGGTGGCAGCTTACTCACGCTCACCTACACCAACTAGGGGTGACTCAAGGTTTGAATTTCTCTGCCAAAAGATCTTAATGACGTTATATTGGATTCTCATTGGATATTTTTCTTACTTTCTTTCAATACGTCTGTTGTTGTTTTAATGATATATGTTCATGTGAAATTGCTTATATTTCCATTTGAATTCCCTGTTTCTGTAATGATATACCTTTGGCCCATAAACCATGGAAATGCAGTCCTTTTTTTGTCTTGATCTTCTGCTTTCACTCTATCAGTATGAAGTTTGGTCTTAGGTGCTAGTTGTTTGTCAGACACGGTACTGCCTGTGTACCATTGTGTTTGAAATTTTAGCTGCTGCTGGTGTTGTTTGTGCAGATAGTAAAGTGAAAATGGAGACTTTAAAGACATCTGGGTTAATAAAGATTAACATCATAAGAGAGATCATAAAGTGATGGAGGGCGTGCTTATCTGTCAAGAGAACCTCTCTTCCTATGTGTTATCAATTTTGTCATCTTCACCAGTAATTGGCTGCAATGCGTTGCCTTAGATAATTCTGTTTCTGTGGCTTCGATATGGTTGAATGAACTGATTTCTAAACTTGGTATGAGGGATGATTAAATTTGCAGGGGTACTTATTTTTTCTTCCCTATTTTCTATCAACTTTAGAGTAATTTTAGTAAGGATTTAAGTAATTTAGTAAGGAGCTCTGTTAAGTTTGATATGTTGTTTTGCATATACCATCCAGTTAAGAAAGAATATAAAGCTTATAGTTGGACAAAGAAAGAAACAATCTTCAAAGAAGGAAAGCTATTCGAAGGTTTTACTGATAGAGATATGATGGCAATGCCCAAGAAAAAGATAGTTTCATGTTTTAGAAAGTTGGGGCAAAGATCTATGAAGTTGTCAGATGCCGATCAACCAGTACTTTCCTATAGAGCCCAACTCTGAAAGTGTTTGGATTCAAGTTTCATAACTTTTTCAAAGAACTCTGAAAAGGTGCAGGTACAAGTCATATTTTGACGAATTGGATTTTCAATGAGATCTATCCACAAAATTTAGTTGTCTAGAAACAAATCTCAAATGTTACTTGTTCGTTGAAATTGCTTTATTTAGGAACTACTCATTAAGACATGCTGGAATGGTCATTCTTATGGTTTGTTTGATGTATCCAGTATATTTAGAATACTGACTAACTTTTTCTTCATGAATCACTTTATGATTGTCTTTTATTACTAATGTGACAGGAATATGAAAGATGAATATTACTCTCCACAGAAATCTAGATCAATTTCTAGATCCCATTCTCCACGTGATGAGAGGGAATATAGATCGGGCTATAGATCCCCAAGTCCAAGGGATAATGGTAGTGGTCCTCATGATGATAGGGTGTATGCATCTGACAGGTCAAGGAGTCCAAGACGTATCAGTCACAGTCCATCAGGGTCTCGTTCACGATCCTACAAGTAAATATCTCACTATTTTATGCTATGATTATATCATTTCATCTCTCGCATAATTGTTCAGTGCTATGTCTAGATTGCAATTTGGCTAGAAAGTATCCCTCGGTGTCCTCCAGGGGCTGTTCAGTGTATGCATGTGTTTGACTTTATGTGGTGCTAAACATGCATCTTTGGCTTTGTTTATCTAGTATGGGGCGGTAATATATCATACATAATGCTGAGAATTTGATTTAGTTCTTGTGGTTTGAATATCTGATCGCAAATTTTTAAGAACCACTCAAGGTTGAACATCCACAATGAACTAGTACCTTCAAGAGCATAACCATGGATTACAACCTAGCAGAGGTTTAGGTTCTAAATCTTGTGTAATTATAAATTGGAACTAAGGCACTGTTCAATACCGGAAATTATTAACTACTTTGTAATTACTCTTTTATTGTTCCTTTACGAAGTTCTGATTGCCCCCTTAACATTTTTTGTACATATCCAACTTACTCAATCTGTGATCGTTATCCACAGCTCTCGCTGACAATCACCAGTTCGCCCTTTTGCTGCACGAGGCTCCTTGGATGCATACTGTGCGCTGACAAGCTAAGAAGAATGTTTATGTGGAAGCTGGATACCTAGAGCTAGGTATTTTGGGCTTTAAAGCTACCTAATGACTGAAGTTACAACTTATCTTGAACTTAAAGACATATAAGATGTGGTTCTTCTATTTTGACTGTTAGAATCATGTGATGGTAGTGCATCGTTTCGGATTGTACCAATCCTTTTGCATTTGGTTTTTGTTGCTACCTGCTTAGAAATTGAAAGCTTTAACGTGCCAATTAAATGCAACTTTAAACTCGTTGAGAGGATTTTCTGTTGCCTAGTTTGGAAACCGTAATTTGTACAATTTGGAGTCGTATGGATTAAAGTACCAGGCAGAACAACCTACCAATGAATAGTAAAGCCTGAGTAGAGGTGCAAAAAATGTTCAGACATAATGTTTTGAAATTTTTTAATTTAGAGTCATTTTTAAAAAAAATTAATTAAGCGTTTGATCTTTTATAATTTTAACAATTAAGTTTAAAATATTAGTTTTGTTAGTATTTTGTTGATTTGGTTGATAAAATTATTTTTGCTTATGATACGTAAACGTTTACATGAAAAGTTAATGAACAAATAGATGTTTCTGTTGACCAATATACTTAACCCATAATTCTGACTTATATTCATATTCATAATTCACCCTTTATTTCAAATCAATCTGTATGCAGCTTCATCTCCCTATTATTTATTGCATCATATTCTTAAAAAGAGGTAGCCGGTGCCAGCTGTTTCTAACTTAGGGAGCAGGTGGGGGTTGTTTTCAAGTCCTAGATGCGGTGGATAATAAATTGATGAAGATAGGAACGAGTTGATTTGAAATAATGGGTGAATTATGTTGAAATAAAGGGTGAATGATGTGTACGAGGGGCGCTTGATTTAAATAGGACAATAATAATAAGAATGAGAACGAATATAGTAGAAAATAAGATGTGTACGAGGGGCACTTGATTCAAATAGGACAATAATAATAGGAATGAGAATGAATATAGTAAGGAATAAGAATGAATATAATTTATGATGGTTGGTTAGAACAAAAGAATTATTAATATTATTATTGATAGTGGTTGATTTAGTAAAAATATTGATAAATAAAAATTTGTTTTATATCAAATTTTAATATATTTTAAATAATTATCTTTAACTGCTAAAAATAAAAATATTGTAATTAATTAATTAAAATATAATTATATTATATTATATTTAAATTAATTATATTATATTATACTTAATTAGTTATATTAAATTAATTATATTTTAATTATTCAAAAGATAAAAGAAAGAAGGAAGTGTAACAGCGTGACAGCCACTGTCACGTTCGTGACATTTGCTTCTTACTCGGAAATAATTTTCATTTCTCATATTTAGAAGTCTCGAGTAATCTCTTAAAGTTGGATATAAAAATAACTAACTACTTGTTTTTCGTTCCTTACTTGTTGATACCTTTCCGGATTCATTAACCAAGCACCCAAGGGGTTTTAGAGCATAAATTATGGGTTAGATATATTAATCCACTTAGATGTCTTACGAACAAAAGTAACAAAATATTAACAAGAATACTTTTAATTAAAGGCTTTAAAAGTTAATATTAAATTTAAAAAATTGAACCCTTTAAAAGTTGTTATATTAAAAACAATTATATTATTACCCTGCCTATTTATAATTCAAGGGACTAAATTCATTATATAAAAAAAAGGGACTAAATTCATTTTGATCGGATTAATCAGGTTTGACTTTTGAGTGAGACCTAAAAGATTTTTTTGGAAACTTCGATGTTCGGATCCGACTGAGTCAATTATGCGTAATTGGAGTGCTCTCCTTTGAAGCGAAAGTATCAAATATCTCCTTTGAAGTTAAGGGATCGAATTATGTTTGATTGTTCTGGTTATCAAGCACAATTTCCAAAGAAGTCCATATCAAATCAAATAAGGTTGTAAAGCTTAAAGAAAGAGGTACACCTATCTGTGTTTGCTTAAAAGCACTCTGAAAAATCGCAAGCAACCAACAGTATTTGCTCCTGGCAAACTGCATTAAAATTATTGTGAACATGGGAATTACATGTTGTGCTTTGGTTTGTCATTCCAAGGGGCACGCCTTCTCAAATTCTTGTTGCTCCTTGCGACACATATCAAATTCATTAGTATGGTAATACATGCAACCAACATAAGCATCCATATCCTTTGTACACTTTTGGTGAAGATCCTTCAACCTGCATCACATCGCAAAATAAGGACCATGATCACAACGCAGACATGTTCCTACTCTTTTTTCGACCATGACGTAACAAAATGTTTAGACCTCAAAATAAACGTTAAATCAATGGAATATTCTATGCGTACAAGTTGCAGAGATTCAAAGTATGATAACCAAAAAGCTGACAAGTGTGAAATATGCAAAAACAAAAACAATTGGCAACTTCAAATGCAGTACTCAACTCGGAGATCCTGTAATTCAATGATTCTCATAACAAAATCCTGGAAGGAATAATTCAATGGCATCTTACGATCTATAAAGCAACTATATAAAGCAAAAAACAGGAAGCAAGAAGTAGTGTTGAACATCCACTCATCTGCAACATACACTTCAGAATACTGTCACCTTAAATATTATGTTCCCTGGAGATAGATGTGGTTATGGGTCTGCGAGAGTTGTGGTTAGATAGGGTAGTGTTTGATGAATGGAAAGGGTATTTCCTTTGGCGACCTATAGTTATAGGCTTAGGTTCCTCTAAGAGAACCTGAATTTTTTGAAGTTTTAAGTCCTTAAGACTGTGATGGAATTATGCATACCTTCTTATTAACTTGGCCCCTTTAAATACAAAGCAGTGGAATAACCCACCATAAGAATAGGAAATCATGGGAAAGTGGAGGCTAATTTCCTAACAACATGGAAAGAAAATTCAACTACAAAAATAGCAACAGAACTGAAAAGTAGGGGCCATGACAGAAAATGTCCATAAACTTAGCAAACATGATCATATGCCTTCATCTTGTTGTCGTGTCTTGAACTTGCCATGAGTGAATCTCTGGTAGACACTTGTAGTGCTAACATTAAACCATAAACCAAGATTGATAAGGTACTAAAGATTGGTAAAATAAGAGATTTTAAGGTTTTAAGTCATGACTATATATATTCTTAAATTGTTAACACAATTATTTCCATAGCATAAAAACATCTTATTACCATATAAAAAGTTAATCCTTATTTAGTGCAGGGGATCTAAATTTGCACTCCGGAATGCTCGTAAAATTTCTATAGTGCTGATCGGTATAGTTTAAATTTCAATTGCCCAACTAAATAACATATAAGGGTTTGACGTAGGAAAATGGCTGTGGGAATGGGCAAGGGTTATATGAACTGTCATGTATAATATGACATTCGAGTTGATTCCATGATATAAGTTCATTCTATACCGGACTAGACCAAAATAGGCTTATATGCATTCTCATATTTCTATGCAATAAAGTTAATCACCCCAAGAACTCCACTCACATTTAAATTTCAATTGAGAACATCTACTCTGTAATGTAACTTATCTGACAAGATGGTATACACATTGTTTAGGAGAAACGATACACAAACATAAAATGCTTGGGACTTGATAGAACAACATGCTTGCCTAAACCTTTCTAGGATGAACTTCTACATTGATGTAGTGTGGGAAGGAAAAACAACGATAAGTAGAATAGAATAGGTTATAATTGAGGCAGATTGTAGCTGGAACTTGAAATAGGGCTTAGGGTTTGTAGAAAAACCTCTAAAAGCATAA
>JAOQMQ010000196.1:39858970-39875924 GCA_027563845.1 Erythroxylum subrotundum
CCCAATAACTTAAGAATTACTAAATAGTAAGAAATCCAATATTAACTAGGAAAACTAAACTAACTGCTCCTGCATCATACATTCAGCCAAGTTTTGATAAATCAGCAGGTAGGTGCCAACTGTGCAGCAATTTCAATACCCAAAAGCTCCTAACTGAAGAAGAATCCCAAAGAACTGAAAACGATGCCACTTATCTTGCAATGCCAGTACAATTAAAAAAGTAATTAATCAAATATTCAAGTCTAGTGATCAAGATGAGGTTTTAAAGATCAATTGCTAAATCTAATCGACATCAAAGTGAAGAAGTTTTCTTGCAATGCCAGTACAATGAAAAAGCAATCAATCAACAGTTCAAGTCTAGTGACCAGGATGAGGTTTGAATGATCAATTCCTAAATCTAATTAACATCAAAGTTGGGAATAACGGATTGAAACTTGTCCGGTTTCAGTACTGTTTTCTTGCAATGCCAGTACAATGAAAAAACAATCAATTAGCTGTTCAAGTCTAGTGACCAAGATGAGGTTTGAATGATCAATTGCTAAATCTAAACATAGAAGTTGTGAATACGGTGCTGAAACTCATATTGGTTTCAGTATCGTTTTCTGTCCACTGCGACACGTACCAGCTGATACCAGCCCGGTACAGTACAGTACATATAACTCTGATCAAAACAGCTTTTTCATCCCATAACACTAATCTGATGAATAACCAATTAATTAACACATCCTCAAATCCAAACTGAGTTGAGAAAAGTTGAAATTTTTTTATAGTAAAGATTGAATCTTTCTTACAGGCCGAGTACGCAACGAGTGACTTCTCTTCCTTTCTCGAGGCATTTCTCAGGATTGGGATCCTTTTTCTTGCACTTAAGAAACGCCACATTCTCCGGTGAGCATCTAGTCGCTATGTGCTTCGACGACGCCGTTAGCACCGCCGACGTCGGGATCGGGTTTCCAGCAGCATCCACCGCACTCGCCATCTCCGACTAGTTAAAGCCTACAATCACTAAACAACTAAGAAATTTCAATCCTTTTTCGCACAAAGACTCCACAAAATCTCAGTTCCCAAACACAAAAAGCAAAAAAGAAAAGAAAATTTATGCGAAGAGAATAGATTGCAGTACCCCTAAGTGGATGATATTGACCGCGTAACAGAGAGAGAATGGGAATTGAGTCGAGGCAGTTCAGTTGTTCAGAAATTGGACAGAAGCTTGAACTGGTGATAGCATTATTGGGTTTGTTTGGGTATTAGGGTTCTAGGACCGGCCCATATTGTGGAGGGCATTTATGGAATTTACGAAAAAGTCTCCCCCATCTTATAGGGTTTATCAATTAGAACTCGGAGGAGGAAGAGGAGGAGAAGAAACAGTGAAACGTAAGTAGGGATTTCCCAGAATTTAACGGTTTTGATTGGGTTTTTAATCTTTCTGTTCTCTTTGATTCATGAAGTTTAGTTTAGCTCGAAAGGCGTTCGATGGAATGACTAATAGAGGGTTTTCTGGTACATAGATTGCATTTTTTATTATGTGGTTTTTGCGACTTGTTCATTTAAATTGTCGCTGTAGGCTTTGTGTGGAATCGAGGGTTTAGCTTCATTGAGGCTGTTTATTTGCATTTCTGATTTTGATGGGGATCTATAGGTTTATGTAATGATCTCTTCATTCATTGTATGAGACTGTGCCTTTTGAACTAATGCATTCAGAATTTAATGGCGTTTTTGTTCAGATACCTATGTTCATTGCTCTGAGCTGTTGTTTGATCCTATAATGATCTCAATATTCGTTGTATGGGACTGTGGCTCTTGAGCTAATGCATTCAGATTCTAATGGCATTTTGTTCAGATCACTTTGTTCATTGTACTGAACTGTTGTTTGATCCGCATGGTTTATAGCTGTTGTTTGATCCTCACGGTCTATGTAATGATCTCTATGCTCATTGTATGGGACTGTGGCTTTTGAACCAATGCATTCAGATTTTAATGGAGTTTTTGTTCAGATCAGCATGTTCATTGTAATGAACTGTTGTTTTTGTAAAGATTTTGACTGCAACTGAAACTTATTTAGCTTGTATAGTTGGGAACTCCATTTCTTTTTCTTTGTAGAAATTGATATGTTACATTTCTTAAACATGTTTCTTCAGTTCTTTTTCATGGCTTTCTATTTTGGATGGGTTAGGAAATGGGTGACAAGAAGAAGAAGACTTTTATGTTCATCCGCCTTGTCTCGGCTGCTGGGACTGGATTCTTCTATGTGAAAAGGAAGAGTGCTAAGAAGGTCGCAGAGAAGCTTGAGTTCCGGAAATATGATCCTCGGGTTAATCGCCATGTTCTGTTTACAGAGGCAAAAATGAAATGAGTTTGAAGCTATGCAACTGTCTACTATAAACTTGTTATTGCAGTACTGTAGATTTGTATTTGAATCGAGCTGAATCAGTACATTTTTTAGGCTCTTTTGCTATTGATTACTCACCGAGCACCTTCCTCCTTGACCCTTGCTCGATGCCTCTCCATTTCTATTTGCAGTTTTAGGGTATTGACCAAAAACTGGTTACTGCAAGTTTCTCATATGGAAAGTTATATTATCCTATGTACCTACTTGATATAACTTTTGGAATTTCCATCTCCACTTTGTGTTTTAGACTAAGTTCTATGTTTGAAGTTATCAATAAATTGAGGTGTTAGTGCTTGAGATGAAATTGATTTCTTACTTCTGCTCTATGGTATATTCATCTAGCCAACAGCTCGGTAGTAGGCTGATCTTTGTTGTCACCTAACTCGAGTCGGTTAAAATTGCGTAGGATAATATGAAATCTTACCTCTTCGGTACCGTCAGTACAATGTGTGTTACACTTTACATCAAAGCAGGGGTAAAAGCATTATACTTTAGGCTTGAGGGATTATACTTTATTCTGCAGATTCATGTTTATAGGAGATTTGGTATTGGAAGGACAGAGTGAGCATGTGATGTTGGAAGAATCAGGATTATGGCATGCCATATGGTATACCATTTTCTGTTGTGGGTGCCTGCTTCTTGTACAGTGTTTTCTGTTTTGCAGGTCAGACCTCTCAATTACAAGTTTGGTGGGATGTACTTTGGAGCACATCAGAATGTGTGGTCGAAGTATGATCTTGCTTGTGAAAGCAGAGGGTGACAGTTTCTGGTTTCCACAATTCTTGGGAATTCTTGGGAACCACTAGTTCTAATGCCCCCAAAAACTCCGGGAACACAAAAACCACAGGCCGGGAACTTGGACTTTAAACCAAATCCCATCATGTATGGAGACTTTCCTAACGTTAGGTGTATGGATCTATCAATATCACCTACTGGATCGTGTGGAAAGAGAGAAAATTTTGAGGTTTATGTGTCGAAGTTTTCATGGTTTCTGTACCCAGCAACTCGTGGAACACGATCTATACCAGACCATGGGAACCACTAGTTCTAATGCTCCCAAAAACTGGCGAAACACAGTCTGTATCAGACCATGCGAAAGTTCAAAGTTTTTTCCATGTTCCAGTCTATAATGCCACCAGCTAATTCCTTGCCTCCGCCGCACAGGCCAAGAACTTGGGACTTCAATCCAAGTTCGATCCCATCCTGTTTGAAGACTTTCCTTGCTGGTATATTAACGTTAGTGTATGTCTGAATCTATCAATATCTTCTACATGCTGGATCGCGTGGAAAGAAAGAAAATTTGAGGTTTCTGTTGGAACTTTCATGGTTTTTGTTCCTCATTCACACCTCACATTCCGAGTCTATCAGGTTTCTGTTGGAACTTTCATGGTTTTTGTTCCTCATTCACACCTCACATTCCGAGTCTATCAAGGTGAGTGCAGATTACTTTTTCAGCTCGAGTCGGGTTTGAAGGTCAACTCGATTGGACTGGGACTGAAATGACATGACATTGGTTTGTTCGAGTCAGGCCGGCATAAAAGTCATCCTTAATAATTACTAATTCCACAAAATTAGTAATTATCTTAATTTTAGTATAAAATATACTTAAAGAAAAGCTTGTTGATTTTAAATAAATTAGTTGAATAAAATAGGAAATGAGCATTGGAATTTTAATATAATATTATTTATATTATATTAATTAAATAAACCAAATTGATAATCCTTAAATTAGAAATTACCAAAAATTTAATTATATTAAGATCTTGATAATAGAGTATTATCAGTATTATTTTAAAAAATTAAAACGTAGCATGGTATCATAAATAATGGTAAGATTTAAGTTTAATTTTTTATTTAAATGTTAAAAGACAATTTGTACTTTTTATTATTCTATTCAAAGGTGGTAAGACCTGAGTTCGACTCAAAATTTTATAGTCGCCAGGGCACAATACAAAGCCTGATTGAGTCTTAGGTTCTCAATTTGAGCTAAAACTCAAGCTCGGCTTGAAATTTTATTGTCGACCTTGAGTACAATCCAAAGCTTGATTAGGTCCAAGGGTTCCGATCCGAGCCAAAGCTCAAGTTCAGCTTGGAATCTTATAGTCAAATCCGAACTAAGCTCAATATTATATGTATATATAATTTTTTATATATATAAGAGGGAAGAGGAAACCGATTACGTAACGAGTCTCGGGAAACAGATTCCCGACATATCCTCTAGGAGAAGTACATGACACCCAATAGGTGGAAGATCAAAATAAGTAGTGCTGAGCGCAAAATGCTCAGCATTACTCGCTAGCTAGTCCGCATAGCGGTTCCTCTCATAATAAATGTGACGATGGACCACCGTCCAGTTCCGCATAAACAGTTTATGAATCCCTTGAACAATGGGGTTATGGATCGAGGATCGGCTGGCTGAGGATGAGAGGAGTTGGATGGCCACAACCGAGTCAACTTTCAGTTCAATCCGACGATACCCTAGAGTCCACGCGAGCGTGAGCCCTGTAAATACTCCTCAGAATTCTGCAGATACCGATGAGCACCAGCCAAGATTGTGAATAAACCCTCCAAGCCAAGTGCCTGAATTGTCTCTGAGGAGGCCGCTAGCTGAAGCCGAGGAGGAGGAACGGGAACAAATGCCAACAGTACTCAACTTGACCCACCCGATAGGAAGTTTGCACCATCCGATGAGGTGCTTGTGGCGTTGGGGATGTCCGGTGATAAAGCTGCTTTGCCAAGCGTTTGACTCGTGGATCTGATCTGCATAAGACAAAATAACGGAAATAGGTGAGGATGGCCAAATAAAGTGAATATAAAAAAGGAACTCATTACACCAAGCCCATAAGAACCAACAAGTCAGTGCCAAAAACCGTTGACCACTCCTGTTTGAACACTCGTCTGTGGGCTTGGAGATTGGTATAGAGCCATTGGTGGAGAGGCAGAGTGAAAAAGTCTAAACGAACAATATGCGGCGGAAAGGAACTCCACACTTTTCGGGCTCTGGCGCAGCCTCAAATCGCATGAAGGGAGGATTCTTCGAATCCGCAGTAATAACAAGACCCCTCCATCGTGAGGTGTCTGCGAACCCTATGTTGGTTAGTCAGTAACCTGTCCTGTGTGAGGAGCCAGAGGAAGGACTGAATTCGTTGTGGGCCAGGCTAGTGCTAGATGACCTTCCAAAAACTAGGAACCCTGGTGTCCTCCTGATCCATAAGCATGGAGTAGGTAGAAGCTACAGTAAAATGACTAGTGTCGGACAGACCCCAGGCTAACTTATCCTGTCCTAAGAAAGGCCTCGGGGGGAACATTTCAGCTATGAGACAACATATATCCATCGGGAAGGAGCCTTGCAAGGCATCCCAATTCCAAGTACCGTCAGCGTCCACAAACTGACGGACACTTAAGTGACTATCAGGAGCAGAAGGAGGGGTGGTAGCCTGGTGAATGAGAGGTCCTACTTCCGCTACCCAAGGGTCCAACCAGAATCTAGTACGGACACCAACACCAAGCACCCATTGCATACCTTGAATCACAATGTGCTAGGTAGACTTAATACTCTTTCAAACCATAGAACTACCAGTGGTGTTGATGGTGAACGTCAAAGTTGTATTTCGCTGAGAGAACTCTGACCCATAGAGAAGTAGGCTTGTTGATCAGGGTCCATCCTAATTTGGCTAAAAAGACGTCGTTGGTTTCCCTAATTCTCCGGATGCCCAGCCTTCTCATCGCTTTGAGTTTACAAACGTCCTCTCAGTTGACTAAAGGAAGCTTCCTGACCCCATTGGTCGAGCCCAATAAAAATTGGCACGTGAATAGTAATTCTATTTATATCTTACGACATTTGAGTCAAGAGTGTTCTATTCATCTCATCAGGTGCAAGTGTGTGCCACGTTTAGAGCCGCAATTGTCTTAAGAGAGTAAGTGGTGTAAGTCACGTGCAAATCCCAAACTCTCTCGCAATTATTTTTTCTCTCATTATATACAAATTCATATATAACTTTTTAATTATTTACCAAATTCCTTCACATTATCCAATTACAAAATGAATATTATGCCAAAACCATCCTTAATTTGACAAATTTGAAGTAATTAAAAATTGAATTTGTTCTATTAATTTAATTGTAAAAATTTTAAACCAACTAATTTTTCGATTCAAATTTTAATTTTTTGATTTGATTTATTTTAATAATTATTGTTGTAAAAAATCGACCAATTAATTAATTATTCAGTTTTAATGAACAAATTAATTTGTATAAATTAGAATTAATTAATTAATTTCTATTTAACAACAATTAATTTGAATTAATTTTATAACAGTTTAATACTAATTAAAATTTTTAAATATTAAAATCAATTGGTTTAATTTTTAAATTTAATTTTTTAAACATTGCAAATTAAAAAAAAATGTAAAGTTAAAACATTGCAAATTTGTGAGAAAACAAGAAGAGTTTGTAAAGTTCGTGCAATGGATCTATCTCTCTATCTATATCTCTTTTCATTATCCTTTTAGGATTTCTGATGACGTGGCCCAATTGGAATGTGACCGCCATAGCCATGAAAGCTATTTAGTTGTTAAGACACTCACACTTTGGACACACACACCCTCCTGGTCATCACATACTCTCGCTGCAACTCTCCACTACCACCTTTTTTTTTTTCCCACTAGTTTACTTCCATAACACTTTAACTTCATTAGTGGGATTTCAGACCCACTTGCAAATTCTTCTCTAGAACTTAAAAGTTTCAGCTTTTGGGTTGTTCTTGTGCTTCGAGTATAGTGTTTCTCACAGGTTTGGAACTCTTTGATTCTTTAGTTTCATCGTCTCCACTGCAATGGCTCTCTGTCCATTGTCATTTCCTGCTCGTGTTTATGGGAACACAAGCTTGGACTCCCAGAAGCACGCGTCTTTGACTTCTTATTTCACGTGGGGAATGGATCTGCCATGCCAGTATTTGAACAAGGTCAATCGGGTTTTAATGTTTATGTGTTTGTGTACATTCTGTTTTGTGGAAACAGAGTACCTCTCATTGTGAAACACAGGATTGTACAATATCATCGTTTCTTGAGACTGTTTTGTGTTCTTGTTTTGGTTCAGGTTAAGAAAAGGGCTAGTGGGATTTGTGCATCATTATCTGAGAGAGAAGAGTATCACTCTCAAAGGCCACCAACACCTCTCTTGGACACCATAAACTACCCAATTCACATGAAGAATCTATCAGTCAAGGTACATGAACAGTCCCATAGTCGAAAAGGAATCGTTGTTTTCTTATGGTTTTTTGAGGATAGATAGTGATGGAGGTCATTTTATGTCAATATAAACAGGAGTTGAAGCAACTAATAGACGAGCTCCGGTCAGAAGTTATCTTTAACGTTTCAAGAACCGGGGGGCACTTAGGGTCTAGCCTTGGTGTGGTTGAACTCACGGTGGCTCTTCACTACGTTTTCAATGCCCCTAAAGATAGGATTCTTTGGGATGTTGGTCACCAGGTTAGTTTCTCAGTTCTGCTTCTATGCTAACGAACTGATGTTTTCCCAGAATTAAGGAGAAGATACTGTTTAGGAACGCTTGTTTCTTACTGTTAGATTCTACCTATGTTTTTTGCAGTCCTATCCACATAAAATCTTGACTGGGAGAAGAGACAAGATGCATACACTCAGGCAGACAAATGGGATATCGGGTTTTACGAAACGATCCGAAAGTGAATATGATTGCTTTGGTGCTGGTCACAGCTCTACCACCATTTCTGCAGGCTTGGGTACTGATCTGCTTCATTTTCTAACACGATAGATTTTAGTTATTAACTGTATGACTGAATGGACTATATACATTTCACAACTCAGTTTGCAGCTATTGAATGCTTTTTCACTTGAATTAGCGCAGCTTAATCCCGAACAAGTTCATTTTGGATACCGGAGTTCTGTTTAGAGTATGTTTTCACGAAGAAGAATGTTTAACGTCCAAAACAGTTGAAGAGTGCCGCTTTGGAAACTTGATTTGGATGTGGGAACTGTTCAATTGGTTTTCTGATATGAAATTTTTTTATGTCGTAATGACATTATGTATCATCTTCTTGACAGGAATGGCTGTAGGGAGGGATTTGAAAGGAAGAAACAACAATGTTGTTGCAGTTATCGGTGATGGTGCAATGACAGCAGGACAAGCTTATGAAGCTATGAACAATGCGGGTTATCTCGACTCTGATATGATTGTTATTCTTAATGACAACAAACAGGTTTCTTTACCAACTGCAACTCTAGATGGACCAGTTCCACCAGTAGGAGCTCTAAGCAGTGCTCTTAGTAGATTGCAGTCTAGCAGGCCTCTTAGAGAACTCAGAGAGGTTGCTAAGGTAAGTATATAGATAGGAACAGAAGAGAGAGAGAGAGGTTGGGGGCACGGGTGGTTTACACATTGAAATGGATTCTAAAACTGGTTTTTGTGGGAATTTCAGGGAGTTACAAAACAAATTGGTGGACCGATGCATGAATTGGCAGCAAAGGTGGATGAATATGCTCGTGGTATGATCGGTGGCTCTGGTTCAACTCTTTTTGAAGAGCTTGGACTCTACTATATTGGTCCTGTTGATGGTCACAACATAGATGATCTTGTTGCCATTCTCAATGACGTTAAGAGTACCAAGACAACAGGTCCAGTATTGATCCATGTTGTTACCGAGAAAGGCCGGGGATATCCGTATGCCGAGAGAGCAGCAGACAAGTACCATGGTATATTTAAGCGAGATATTTGCAAAAGTTGTGATTTTTGTGTATATAACAGTGCAAATAACTGCTTACTATCATAAGATTGATTGTAGCCTTTTTTATTTTGCAGGTGTGACGAAATTTGATCCCGCTACAGGAAAGCAATTCAAGGGTGCTGCTAACACACAATCTTATACAACATATTTTGCTGAGGCTTTAATTGCAGAAGCAGAAGTGGACAAAGATATTGTTGCAATTCATGCTGCAATGGGAGGAGGAACGGGACTGAACCTCTTCCTTCGCCGTTTTCCCACGAGATGCTTCGATGTCGGGATAGCAGAACAGCACGCTGTTACTTTTGCTGCTGGACTAGCCTGTGAAGGCCTTAAGCCTTTTTGTGCAATCTACTCGTCTTTCCTACAGAGAGCTTACGACCAGGTAAAGATAACAGGAGAAATATTTTTCTATAACGCTGTTTAGATTCTCCGACAAAGGTCTACTTGGTGAAAACTGCAGGTAGTCCACGATGTAGATTTGCAGAAACTGCCAGTAAGATTTGCAATGGACAGAGCTGGGTTAGTTGGAGCTGATGGCCCAACTCATTGTGGAGCTTTTGATGTCACTTTTATGGCATGTCTCCCAAACATGGTGGTGATGGCTCCTTCAGATGAGGCGGAGCTTTTTCACATGGTTGCCACTGCTGCTGCAATTGATGATCGTCCAAGCTGTTTCCGTTACCCTAGAGGAAATGGTATAGGTGTTCCTCTGCCAACCGGAAACAAAGGCGCTCCTCTTGAGGTAAGTTCTTGTCATGTTCTTATCAGGTATTTGTCAGAAAGTTCCAATGTAATCCATAAGACCTGGTATTTCCCTACAGGTTGGAAGGGGCAGGATCTTAATTGAAGGAGAAAGAGTGGCACTGCTGGGATATGGGGCTGCAGTGCAGAGCTGTTTGGCTGCTGCTTCATTAGTTGAACTGCACGGCTTACGCCTAACAGTTGCCGATGCTCGGTTCTGTAAACCATTGGATCATGCCCTTATTCGCAGTTTAGCAAAATCACATGAAGTCTTGATCACAGTGGAAGAAGGATCAATTGGTGGCTTCGGTTCTCATGTTGCTCAATTTCTTGCCTTGGATGGTCTTCTTGACGGAAAACTCAAGGTACTGATCCAAGTTACTTTTCACATTAGCACTTGCACGTTTACTTAATAACACAAAAACTCATTGAAACTTTAGAATGTCTTTATGATGATTGAAGTTAAAGCACTCGTTCATTGACACATTGAGATGAACTGAATTGAAGTTAAAGCACTTGTCCAGATTCGGATTACTTAAAAGAATTTGGTCCTTATTTGCAGTGGCGACCACTCGTACTTCCCGACATGTATATCGACCATGGATCCCCAGCTGATCAAACAATGCAAGCTGGTCTCACACCATCCCACATTGCAGCCACAGTGTTTAACATACTAGGACAAAAGAGAGAGGCTCTGCAAATACTGACATAGAATATAGCAGGAACATCCTGGTCTCAGCTTCCGACCACAATGTTCGATATTTCTAACCGTTTGTTCTTTTCACTATGTAAAAATATAGCGTTGGTTCCTTAGTTTCTTTGTAACGGATCCATCTCTAGCTCCGGTCAGCTCAGAAGTAGAAAAAAGATGTAATCTTGCCAAAGTTGAGAAGCTTCTGAGTTATGAAATTCAAAGATCTTAAAAATTGTGGCTTCATCATCTTGTTTCCAACTCACCTGGCAAGTAAAACATTTTCACAAACACCTGGTGTCAGATCAAGTCTTCTTTGGTATGTACTAAATAAACTGTGTCAATGATCCAGTGTCAAAATGACAAGCTTGTCAAAAGCAATGATTCTTTTCAAAAGTTAAAGTTCAGAATTCTGATTCACACTGCCAAATCGTCAATTCTCGTACGAGGAATATGTCGTGTCAGGTGTAGATCCGTTGGAGATAAGAAAAGGGTCAACCTTTTCAAGATCTGCCGACTTCAAATCCTAATCCACTCAATGAATGTGGGGCGGTGTGATTGTGAATAGATAACTAAGTCAGCTAAGGTTCCACGTTGGTGCATTCTTGAAGAGGAATCGACGTTGGTGCATTCCTGAAGAGGAAACCACTTAGCAACACCTAGGCTCATAATGTCTATCCCAACAAATGGAATTTTGTAAGTTGTATATATTGGAGACTAGTGTCAAAAAAAAGTTAAAGAAGATTGAAAAATAATTATTAATTTAAGTTAGATTTAATTAATTTAAATCAAATTTAAGATAAAAATTAAATTAATCATGTTAATAATATTTAATTGGTTCGTATATAATGTTTAAAGATGATAAAATATTGAGTTAAGTAAAGATATATTTGATCGCTTCGGGACTTGAACTCCAGTCTGATTAGGTTCTAAGTAATTCAAAGTTTGATCAAATCGAATCAGGTTCAAAAGGTATAATTATTAAAAAAAGTTTAAAAAGGATAATGGAGACAAGTATTTTTTAAAAGTTAAAAAGGTGATTAAAGACAATTATTAAATCTACTTGAGATTAATTAGTTTAAGTCAATTAATTATTATGTCAATAATATTTAATTGGTTCATGTGTTTTGTTTATATTATCAAGGATGATACTAGAGTGAGCGGGTTCAAGTTTGGTCCTAGCCTTGGATCAGATTGGACCGAATTGAACTTTTTTGCCAACCCTGTAAAAATTGAAAACTAATTTTTTTAATTTAAAGATAATAATTTTTTTAAGTTACTAGTATTATCCTTTAATTTAATACGAAGCATAATATCTTTTCAAAACTTGTATGCAATATCATATACTAATTTTTTTAAAAAATAAATATTAAAAATTGAATCTTGAAATAAATTATCTGATAATGACTCAATGAATATGATCAAAATGAAAAATCAAGCTTACTTGTGTGAAATTTACAATAGGCCTATGGGCTCACACGAGAAGGAAAGTTATATCACATTCAAGTCTAAAATCAATTGATAATAGATAGAGTAGTCCACTAGACTTATATGTTAGTATTTTTTTTTCTCTTTTTTTTCAATATGGGATACTCATATATAGGTATTATCATACCATGTGAAATTTGCAATGGGCCTATGAGCCCACACAAGAAGGAAAGTTAGATCATACACAAGCTCAAGTGATGTTCCATTCTAAAACTAATTGGCAATAGGTAAAGTAACTTACTAGACTTATATGTTGGTTTTCTTTTCCCTCCTTTTTTACATGCCGGTATTTTCAACTGACTTGTTTCGTCCAATAGCTAAAGTTAACCAATACTCGATTTTTTTTTATTATTTTGATAAAAGGATTTCCAAAGAAAAATAACTCAAAATGATTTTAAAAAAAAGTATGATTAAAATCGACATTAATTAACCAAACGACAGTTCCTCCTAATCTCTCCGGCGTTTCCGGTGAGCACATCAATGGTGCTCATCTTCTTCATTGACCTAGCGAACTCCACAAAGAACACATTCGACCTCTGAAGCCGCCTGACAATGGCGGTCGAGTATCCATCGCTCAGCAACGCAGCATCAGACTGAAACAGACCTCTGTTCTGGAGAAGGTTGGTGAAGTACTTAGTATCAAATGAAAGCGAGCTTCCAGGGTCCATCTCCAGCTCCCTCGCCGGACGGTTGATTGAATTGGGACATATTGTTCTCAGGAACTGCGCATATAATGGATCTAGTGACGGATCGGGGTCTCCTCTACCTGTGAAGTTGTAGAGCCTAGCTGCGAAATTTGAACAGTTCCGAGAAACGCCAATGGTGTGTGCACCTGCACGCACGATACGAGGTTAGTTTGGTTTGAAATTTGGAAACCGTTTGATCGTATCGTACAAATTCCGGTGAAGTTTGGTACCAGAGAGTGCCACGAGATCGTCGAGGTTGAGACCTTTCCTGGAGAAACTTTGCATCAGAGAGGTGAAGTTGGATAACGGAGAAGGAATGTTTTGGATTGCATCAGAGGCAAGAGAAACGAGACCATCTCTTCTTCCTGTAAGAACCTCCCACAATGGCCTCCTGAACTGCAACTCACAATACATACAGTATACTAAAAATTTCAATCGGTTCGGTAAACTATCTAATTTTTTAAATTAATTTTTAAAATTTTGGTTTGTTTTATTTTAATAATTTTTATTGTTTAAAATTAATTTATTTATTAATTACTTGACAAATTTTTATAAATTAATAAATTATTATAATTAAAAATTAAATTTTTATTTGATTATTTTTTAATTAAATTTTAAATTCCTCGGTATATTAAGACAATATGTTTTAATTATATTTAAAATTCTTTAATTTTATTTAATAGTTAATTGATTTTATAATAATTTTAATATTAATTGAATATTTTAAATGTTAAATTTTTTGCCTTATTAGTTTAACTTTCTGTCCAATTTTTAAACATTAAAAATGACAAAAAATCTCCGACTTTAAGTCAATGAATAAAATTTGATTTAAGTCAAAATTAAAAAATATTAAAACTAAAATTTGAACCCAAGTCAAGATAGAAATCCAAATAAGACTTTTTTGGTCAAAATAACAAAAGAAATTTAATTGAGCTCGAGATTCAAGTGAGTTTTAAAAGTCTCTCTCCAAGACAATGCCCAGATCGTTACGCCTTTTGTACGGGTCAGAATTTACCCAACAAAGAATTTTGTTACCTTAAGACCATTATAGTTATGGCCACCGTTTACCGGCTTTGGTCACTAACTCCCTTATTATCAGGTCACCAACTTTCTTGACCTTCCGGGCGGCGTCAGCCCCATACAAGTTCTCCGAGAACTTCTCACAATAGCCTATTTAACTGCAACATAATACATAACTATATAGATTCTTATCAACTCACCTGGTAGGAAGCAGCATCACGAGCAGCCAAGGATAGAATATCAGCACACGAGACAATTCCAGGACAAACTTGCTCGATCTCAGCCTTAAGTTCATCAATCACCTCATAACCTGATACTGTGAGATTAGGCACTGCGTCTTTCTCTGCTTGTGTACTTCCAATCCTGTCTATCAGCAACGAAGCATCACATCCCTGCCATTTATAACTCCGTTAAAAGATACGGATACGAGACCAAAGATTATCGGTACAACTAAAGATCACTTTACTTACCCTCACAAAACAATCATGGAAATGCATCCGAATCAATTTAGCAGGCAAAGTAGGGTCATATTGAACTTTCCTCCAGGTGAAGTCCCTCACAAACCTCTCCACTCCTGGACAAGTGAACTCATAGAACTCTCTCCTCAGCCACTGCCCATTGCAACCAACCATTCCCAGACAAACAACGTAAAACAAGAAGCAGCTAACAATGACATGCCTGCTCGTCATTGTCAATGAATAAGCACTAAGAAGAACTAGCAAAGACCACGGTCGGAAGGAACAACAATCTTTCGCTTTTTATAGGCAAACAAATTCTTAGTTTCGACTCCTTAACGAAGAGTAGAAATGACAATCCATCCATCCGTTAACATTTAATGGATAGATAGACGGTCTCAGGTATAAGGTAACACACAAAAAGGGAAAAAATTATCCTCTACTCAGAAGGTTAAAAAATTAAATTACAGAAACTTCTTTATAAAAATATAAAAAAAATATTGCGTACAAATCTTTGTAAAGCGTATCTTTGCAAAGCAAGCTAGAACCTTGTGCATTGGGATTTGTTGACTTTAACTTTGACTTTTTGCATTAATTGAGCATTTGAGCTGATTAATTAGTTATTAACAACACTACCTAAAAAATTTTATAAAAGAAAATGAAATGGAAAACATACGTGAATATCTTTAAAAAAATAAATAAATAAATAAAAAACAAATGAAAAAGTAAATTACATATACATATATACCATATTATACTAACTATTGTAGAATACAAAAAATATTTTTTTTGGAAAAAATAAATTTAATGACGATTAATAAAATTTTACTTCCAACATCGACAACATCCAGTAAAAATCTTACCGCGAGGTATGAGGAAGTTTAGTAATATACAGCCTTATCCTTAACTAGTAGCGACATTGTTTCCAAAGAATTTTACTTCCACTAAATTTAATTTTAAAGTTTTGTTTTATGAACTTTTTGGTTTTAAATCTAATCTTTTATTTTGTAAAAAGACCCAATTTTAGGGAAATGCACATGAATAGAATCTGCTTTTCTTAAGTACAAGCTCTTTTTCATATTGTTTCACGGACAAAAGGGCCAAAGAAAACTTGTTTTTTTGTTATTTCCACAGGCTGGAATTGGGTGGTAAAGTAAAATAAACAGTAGTGTCCAATAACTATAATCAATCTTAACTTCTTCCGTTGTCGTTTTGAATTAAAGTGTAATTCACAACCGTTGCATATTAAATAAATTGTCATATATATACAATAATATATAATTACATAATTTTAATAAAAAAGATAAAAAAATAAGCTCTTGTATAATTTCTGAAACTTTAGAAAATTTTTCTAATCTTTAAACTTATCGGAAAAATCTTTTAATTTTCATTTTTTCATCCGTCAAAAGCACAGTGATGAAACGTAGGCGATATGAACATCATAAGTGGACTAATCAAATATTATTGATACGGTGACTCAACTATCAGCTTTTAGATTTAATTAAAACTAATTAAATTTAATTTAAATTAATAATTTAATATTAATTTGAGCATGATTTAATTAGTTCAGTTCGAGTTTAAGAATTTGATTAAACAACATTTAATTAGTACAAGTGTGATATTCACTTGTACTAATTATAAAAACACTTTGTTATTCAAAGATGAAATGTATTATGCAAACACTTCATTAACTTCTACTAAATGAAATGATTATTTACTAACAACACTCAATCAAAATGACTTCATTTTAACTAATATATTTCTAATTTGATCGGTCATTAGACTATTTCAATTTCATTAGATCAAAAAATTTATACGAACAAATAAATGTACAGTATTGCAATCATGTTAAAACAACAGACAAACAAATAAATGTACAGTTCTAGAAGCGCTAATGAGCCCAATGCATCAAAAAATCTAACCAGAGAGGTATTGCAGATATAAAAGCATCAAAGGCACACAGAGAACAATCAATGAATACGAAGAACTCGTGAACAAAGACAACTCCCATCATTTTGTTGACTTAGAAGATGGAACTCTCGACTAATGCAGAGAAGAAGAACAAACATACAACCTTTCATCTGCAAACAAGAGGAGGTTATAAGTAAATCAAACTATCAGACATACCAAACTCAAGTTACGAGAAATATTATATGCCATTGCAGGTAGCAGAGGCTTCACGATGGTTTCAATGCTAAATACTCTTTGAAGAAACTGCATATATGAAGCAATAAACTAGTTAGTAAACTACAAAGTCCATTATAGCAAAAGTAAAGGACAAAACACAACAGGAAGAATCTTCTTACAAACGTGTTTGGTTGAGGGTAATAAGTATCCTATTACCTATTTATTCCTAATTATAAGGTATTATATTGTTTGGTTGGAAAAAAGACTATTCTTAAGATTACCCATTCCCGGACATGAGAAAATAGGTAAAGATCATATGACCTTTGTCTTTACCTATTCCACGCACATTCGGAATAGGTAAACATATCTCTCTTACTTCTAGACAAGTTCGTCCCTCTCCTCCCACCGTCTCCACTCTCATGCTTTTCTCAGCCACTATCCGTTCTTTGTTCTAGTCGTGATGTTGGACCCCGATTTTGGAGCCCAACGGACTGACTCATAATCTTAGACCCTGATTTGGAGCCCAACTGACTTACAACTTGACTCTTGAACATAACTTCTTCTTGGTTTAAAAATCATATTTCTTGATCCAAATGTT
>JAOQMQ010000196.1:39876024-39919185 GCA_027563845.1 Erythroxylum subrotundum
AAAAATTATTGTTATTTCATATTAATTGTCATTATTATTTATTATTAAGATTTTTGAAAGTATGGTTGATGTAAACAATAAACTAGTAAAGTATACAACAGTACAACTGTATAATATACAAATATGGACTATTTTGCAATTTTTAAAAATTTTAGGGACTATTTTATAAAATTAAAAAATTTTCCGAAACGGTACCTGGTACCAACCGGTACCGGTATAGTTCCGTTCCAGAACTCAATCCGGTACCGAACCCGGTGTGGTATTCATAACATTGGTATTAACCCTTGACACACACACACATGTTAACGCTCATGTCTTAGCCGTTACCTCCTCTGTGATGGGCAGAGGTGTTTAAAAACGGTTTACAAACTTGTTTGGATCCTTATCCTCACCAAGCACAAGCAGTACACCATCGATCATGCTATAGGAAGAGGCTAGAAGATTCAAAACCTAGAGACGCAAGACGATCATCGGTTGAGCAATGGCTGGAGGTATTTATTTCCATTAAGCTTTCGTTGTTGTATATATATATATGGTTAATATGCATGTATCTTTACGTAAAAGTTGTTGTCTTAGATGCATGCTACTGCCATGTTGCTGTGTTTGATTTCATTTTGTATCAGAGCTTCAGTAATGCCTCTATCTTGCTTATAAACCGTTGAAACAATTGTCTCTATTTTGCTCTATTATTTTTTGTTTCTGCTGAAAACTTGAGCTTGAGGTTATTGGATTTTTTTGACGTTTTGTACATGCTGGAGACGTTGGAGTTGTGTTTTTGTGCTCTATGGAGCGCTCAATGGTGACAAAACCGTGTAGGGAGGAGGGACGACGATGGTCGTACGTGAGGCTTCGGACGTTGCCATTTATGCAGTGTTGCATGGTCAGTTTTCTGACGTCTCGTGCGCGTCGCCTAGTGTTCGTCGTCCCATTGCCGGCCTTCATGCAACCTCTGGAGTCCTCTATTGATCTGGAGCATCGGAGCTCCATCGGGTCCGACCAGGTCGGCTCTGTCTTCCTTCTTTTATAGATATTATTGATAAATTGGGTTAATCAAGACCTAACCCCTATGTTGGGATTTTTAATTATAAAAATCATTTTGATATTAATATTTTATGAAAATATTAATTGTAATTATGTATGTCTTATGTTGGAATTTGAGTTTTGACATACTTGTAATAATTGTTTAATTATTTGAACAAATTACATGTGATTAGTTGAAAATTTTGTGTGCATAAATTTGTGATCATTATACATGCAAAATTAGATTAAATAATTTGTGCATTATTATTTGATTTATTTGCATGTTTTATTAATTGATGCAAATGTTTAGGCTTTAATTTAAACATTAAGATAATGTGAGTGATCATATGATTTTAATTGATTGGGAGTAGCCACAGCATCTCAAATTAATTACAATTATATATTTAATTTTAAGACCACATTAATACATTAATTGTAGTTAATCATACATAATATGATAAAATCTACCCACAAAAATTTTGTTATATTTGTATGATTAACTAGGATGAAATATCATATTATATTTCTTAATCTACCCACAGGAATTAAGAAAATGAACATAATTCAATAGTTTTGTCATAAAGTTTCGAATGAATCTAATTGAGTAGAATTTTAGCCCACAGGCAAGTCTTATGTCACTAGATTCTTCAGTTAAATGCATGATTTACATCAGTAAACCATGAATTATTATTGGTCTCGAAATATATATAACGATCATATATTTTTTATTTCTTAATTTGCAGTTATTCAGACAGTTAATATTTTTGACATTAAGTGTGATATTCCCGAATTGAGAGGTGACAACTATAAGGTCTGGAAGGAAAGGATTCTGCTTCATTTGGACTGGATAGATATAGACTATGTTATTAGGAAGGATGAATCACCGAGTATGACTAAGACCAGCACTCCAGAAGCTGTTGCTCTTTATGAAAAGTATGAGCGATATAATCGCCTCTTCATGATGTTCATAAAGACCAAGATATCTACTGGTATTCGTAGTTCTGTCAAACAGCATAGTAATATTAGAGATCTATTGAAGGCCATTGATAAGCAATTCGTTACATCTGATAAGGGCCTTGCCAACACTTTGATTATATTTGACAAGAAAGAGGTAGTACATGTTTGTCGGAGTTTCTTTTGCTTTGATTATGTGAGAAGAATGTTAGATTAATTTAATAGTCATAAGTATGACCCATATCATTTTATTTGATTCTCAAATAAAGTGAGCCTAAAATAATAGTTATTGGACTTATGAAAAGAAATTAGAGTCATTAGGTTTACTTAATAAAAAAACTCTTCCCTCTCCTTTCAATAAAAAAAAGTTTACAGATATCAAATCATATTTGCACTGTTGAAAATAACAAAGAATAGGCAAAAAGGGAGAGTGGATAAAATTTTCCGTAAAGAAGAATTTTGATTACACAAATATGGATCAAGGTTAGCATTTATCTCTTTTCTTTATAACACTAATTTTAAGATTTAAAATTGTTGAATTAATTGTGTCATAAATATTTTTAGGTAAATTCTATACTTGTAATATTGCTTATATTGCTAAAGATTAAATCATATATATGATATTAGAGTGACACTTTAATTTGGATCAGAGTTAACCCTAATATTTATACTTTACTTCGTGTTTCTCAATTTTTGTAGCTGTCAATTGGATTTGCATTAATCAATTGAAACTAATGTTACGCGATGGCTACAAGGTTGGATTTCAAAAACACATGTTGTATGCGTGAGGCCCATGATTGTAGTTGTAAAGGATCCTTTGTTGGGGTTAACGTGTTTTTTTTTTTTTTATACAAAGGAAGAAAGCGAAACAGTTACAAGATAAATCTCGGGAAACAAATCCCGACCATATCTTCGAGGAGGAATGGAAGGCACCCTATAGTTGTAGCGTTGAGAATGGACACTCCGAGGCTATAAGTGCCAGCGGGTTAACGTGTTTTTTGTTTGAAGAGAACAAGAGGTTAACAAAAAAAAGGTCAATTAAAAAGTTTTTGTGGGGCCACAGTAAAGGCTTTGAATTTATGTTTACTGCAAGAATGAATTTTGGAAAAGTTTAAGGTTTTTATGGGACTAACTATTAAGAAATTGTTGCATTAATTGTTTGTATTTGATTCAAAAAAAAAAAACTTAGTTTTCTGTTTATGAAAAATAAAAGAGTTAAAAGACAAGGTTTTATGGGAGAGGCGTATGTTGTTCCACTTTTGTTGTTCCAACTCTGCTCTAATTTATCTCATTTACATATTTATGTAGGTTTCAAATAAATTTGTAGATGAGATGCATTAGAATAACAAAAATGAAACAGATGATTTGATCTCAATTTCGTGAGGCTCATTGTAAAGAAATTTTTGGTTGTGTTGTTGTAAAGTAGAATGTTTAGGAGTTAAAATATATGAAAACCATGATTCCTTTCTTAAAAAAATCTTTAGGCATATTTTGTTGGAATTGACAGAAAGCTTTTTAAAATAAAAGGTTGAAGGTGGCCAATTATGTTTTGGTCCTAATAATTTTTGGACTATTATAATATGATAATAAAATATCTGTTTTGTCCTTAAAAGGTTTTGGGAATTTATAGTATCATCTTTCAACATTCCAGTTAAATTCCAAATTTCAAGTATACTTACTAATTAAGTGTTTATTGAATAGAAAGCTTGTTAGTTACCAAAATGACCTTACTTGAAAAGAAATTTAGATATCTAATTATGCATTCTTTCAATTGTTCATGTTATATGATGTTGATAAATAACATAATAGATAAATTGAACAATTAAGTTTATTAATTATAACGCTAGGAGATCACCTAAAGGTGAATCTTGCTTATAATTAATAACCACGAAGTTTGACTGGTCACAACCTATCTATGATCATGCAATAGACATGTCAAATCTGGCTAAAAAGTTAAAATCAATAGGCATAGATGTGAGCGAATTCTTCCTAGTACAGTTCATCATCAACTCACTTCCTCTTGAATTTGGTCAGTTCCAAGTGAATTACAAACTTTCAAGAAATCAAGGCCATGTTGGTACCTGAGGAAGGGAGATTAAAGAAAATGAAGGAATACTCCCAAACAACAATATTATAATATTACATTCATTTACATTACATTCCATTATAAATTATTCTGTTTCGTTCCGTACCTTACGTCCAACTAAACATAACCTAAGAACTTCTACCAGATTAAGTAAATATTTATTGAGAACATTTTGTCAAAACGACTTTATTTTAATATATTTTATTAAAATAATATTATTTGCACAATGATTAAAAAAATTTACCAACTAAAACATTGATAATTAAATTTTAAATTATCTGAATTTATTACAAGAAACATTAATAATTTAACATTCTCACACTTGGCACATGTAACATTATCATCTTCATAAGTCATTTAAATTTAATGCACATTGAATACATCATTCATCATAATCAAGAATTACCAATATAAATTATATATTATATTTTAATATATTTTATTAAAATAATAATATTTGCACAATGATTAAAAAAAGTATCAACTAAAATATTGATAATTAATTTTTAAATTAGTTGAATTTAATTATATGAAATTTTGGATTAGTTCTAATGTTATCAAAGATAACATGATGTACCACAAACTCATTTTAAGTGAAATAATTAGTTTTTTAAGAGTATATAAAATAGGGAATAATAAAAATAGAATGAATTTTAAACATTTTTGAATTTTCATTCTTAAAGGAGATGTATGTATAAGTTAGAATTAAATAGTAAGAATAAGAGATAATAATGAGCGAGTGTGATATTATTATAATATTATCAAATATTATTAGAATATTGATTTTGATCCAAATATTATTATCAAAATCATATATTAGGGTTTTTATATTTAATTTTCTTAATAATTATTGATTTTATGTCATTGAAACTATATAAGTAAAACAACATTTTTATAACTCTCTAAATTTAGTATCATAATAAAAATTATTTAAAATTAATAAATTAATAATTTTATTTATAAAATACAAATTGAATAATTTTTTACAAATTAAATCATATAATAATTATTCCTAATATTTGATACCAAATACTACTACGGCTATCGATTTGTTTAATCTCATTTTTAGTGATCAGATAATCAATAATTTTATTTTTATTCTAATTCCACTTTTCATTCTTTTATATATTTTTTATTCAATTCCTTCATGATTTGGACTGGGATTATCTCTTATTCATTTAACAAAATAATATTATGTCCAAATTTTAAAATTTTCATCTTATTTTTCACATTCAACAAAATAATATTATTTTATTAAATTAATAAAATGGTATCAACCAAATCAAGCCGGACCTAAAGTTAAAGAAGCTAAAAGAGATATCTTTTTAAAGGCTATACTTTTAAAATCAAGAACAAATATTCGTGTGATTGACGCGTTTTATTATTTTATTAAATTAATAAAATGGTATCAATCAAAACAAGCCGGACCTAAAGTCCAAAGTTAAAGAAGCTAAAAATAGATATCTTTTTAAAGACTATACTATTAAAATCAAGAACAAACATTGGTGTGATTGACGCGTTTTAATTATTAAATTCTATCTTTCCTAAGTTATTGAGTTAATTAAAAATGCTTAACTTTTAATTAACGATCAGAAAATCAATGGCCGGCCATAAAATCCAAAATGAATGCATTAAAGACCCCACCTCACACTATAATAATAGTAATTTCTTATCACATTATAGAGTTGCGTGAGCTCATCATCGTAAATGCATCTCTTCACATCTTCCTAAGTTATTGAGATAAAATTAGTTTTTATCTCAGTAGGACAAAGATTGTATCTTTTTTCATTTAGAGCCAAGACTGCACCTGCGGATCTTCTTTTTCTTCTTCTGTCTCCTAAGCTGATATCACTTTTGTTCTTGCTATTTCCTCATCGGGATTTCATACAGTCCTCCTTAGCTTCGATCTTTAGACACAATCGCTATAAGATATTCATGGCTGCAGAAGCTGTCGTTGGAGCCGCTCTCGGTGCTTTCCTCAACGTTCTATTTGACAGAATGACTTCTGAAAGATTTGTGGACTTTATCAGAAGTAACAGGCTCAGTGATCTGCAGAAGTTGGAGACTGCTATGAACTCCGTTCGACGAGTTCTCGATGATGCAGAGGAAAAGGAGATCAGGGAGCAAACTCTGAAAAAATGGCTCGACGACCTTAAAAATGCTTTTTTTGAAGCTGATGATTTGTTGGACGAGATTGATTATGAGGCTACTCGGCTCGAACGCGAAGCTGAATCTCGATGCAAGTTTCTATGCCCTCGGAAGTCATTTAAAAAAGGGTTGAGGAAGATACTGGAGACCATCGAACATCTGGTGAAGCAGAAGGATGAGCATGGCCTGAGGGAGAACATAGGAGGTGGACAATCCACTCAAAGGATACCCACTACGTCTGTTATTAAAACGTCTAACATTTTTGGCAGGGTACGATATCAGGAAGCAATAATGGAAGTGTTGCTTTCAGACGATGTCAATCGCAGCAACAACTTGAGCATAATTTCCATCGTGGGGCTTGGTGGGATGGGTAAAACTACACTTGCGCAGCTCATCTACAGAGATGAAAGAGTCCAAAACCGATTTGATATCAGAGGGTGGGTATGCGTTTCAGATGTATTTGATGTTCCGAAAATAACAGGAGCTATTGCCATGGAAGTGGCTCAAATGGCTTGTGATCATAAGACTCTAAACCAGATCCAGGTTGAGCTAAAGGAGAAATTGACAGGAAAAAGGTTGTTGCTTGTGTTAGACGATGTTTGGAATGAAAATTTCAATTATTGGGAGCAATTGCTAACGCCTTTGAAGTCAGGGGGTCCTGGAAGCACAATTATCATCACCACACGTAATAATGTTGTAGCAATAACTGTGCGTTCTAGCTCAATATTTCGTTTACGTAAGTTGGATTCTATCGATTGTTGGCAATTATTCTGCAAATATGCTTTTGATGATCAAAACCCTCAAGATTATCCACAGCTAGAAAAAATTGGTCAAATGATTGTGGAAAAATGTGACGGCCTTCCTTTAGCTGTGAAAATAATGGGAGGTGTTTTGAGCTATAATCGAGATGCAAGGTATTGGGAGAAAGTATTAAAAGATGATCTGTGGAAATTTTCTGAAGATGGGATTCTTCCAGTTCTAAGATTGAGCTACCGTTATCTTCCATCACATCTAAAGCAGTGCTTTGCCTATTGTTCAATATTTCCAAAGGCTTATAAGTTCAACAAGAAGCAATTAATCCTTTTGTGGATGGCAGAAGGTTTTTTGATTGAGCAAGAAGCAGGACACGAGACAATGGAAGAAGTGGGTGAAGAGTACTTTGAGGAGCTAGTATCAAGGTCTTTTTTCCAACATGTTGATTATTCTTTTGTCATGCATGACTTGATCAATGATTTGGCTAGAGTTGTGGCTGGAGATTTTTGCTTCAGGTTTGAGAATCAAGATTCTTGCAGAACATTCGACAAGCTTCGTTATTTTTCATGTTTGGCAGTGAAAGAAGAATCATCATCTCGGCAACTTTCGAGCATCTTCAAATCTCGCCTCTTGCGCACGTTCCTACCATTGTATAATACACCATGGGAGGAACAAGGACAAATGCTACAAGAGATGATTCTTGATTTATTTCTAAATCAGCAACGATTAAGAGTGCTATCTTTGTCCCGATGTCGGAATGTTGTTAAGTTGCCCAGTTCAATCAGCCGTCTGAAACATTTGCGATATTTGGATCTCTCTAGAACATTCATCACAAGCTTACCTGAATGCTTGTGTAGTTTCTACAATTTACAAACTTTGAAGTTACGTCGGTGTATGAGCCTTGCGAAGTTGCCGACTAAAATGGGAAGGATGATCAGTATGCATCATCTTGATATTAAAGGAACAAATTTACAAGAGATGCCTCCAAATATGGGCAAACTGATGAAGCTGCAAACCTTAACTGATTTTTTTGTGGGAAAGCGAGAGGGTTGTGGAGTTAAAGAATTGGGAAACCTTCAACATCTTAGAGGAAAGCTTAGAATTCATAATCTTCAAAATGTAGTGAACGCCAAAGACACTTCGGAAGCCAAGATCAACAGTAAGAAGAACTTGAAGGAGTTGTATTTATATTGGGAAGGTGATACTGATGATCCACATCACGAAGAGGTTGTACTTGATGGTTTGCAGCCTCACACAGAAATAGAAGTCATTTCAATTGTTGGTTATGGAGGTACTAGCTTTCCAAATTGGTTGGGAGAGTCTTCGTTCACCAATTTAGTCTCTTTGGTGCTTATAGGATGTAAATACTGTTCCTCCCTTCCACCAATTGGGCAGATGTCTAATCTCAGGTATCTGGAAGTTAGAGGTTTTAATGAAGTGAGGGTAATTGATTCTGATTTCTATGGTAGATGTGTCTCAGCAGTGAAGCCATTTCAATCTCTTGAGATCATAAGCTTTGAAGGTATGCCTCAGTGGCAAGAGTGGAGACCTTATGGAAGAGAAGGTGAGAGTGAAAGTGGAGCCTTTTCTTGTCTCAAAGAGCTAAGAGTAATAAATTGTCCGAACTTAGAAGGCGCTCTACCTATTCATCTTCCCTCTTTGACAAAGCTTGTGATTGAGAATTCTCCGCAGCTTCAAAATTGTGTTCCAAATGCTCCCAACCTTTCTTCATTAGAGTTAATTAATGGTCATTATTGGCCCTGCTTGAGTAGTTCCCTTCTCAAAATTGTCAACATCCAAGAATCTGTTCTGGAAAAGATTGGGCAACTTGGCTCTCCTTTTGAAGAAATTGCAGTTGCCAAACATGAACCGCTCGAGTGCTTTCCATTAGAGTTGTTCCCTAAATTGAAGGGTCTGACAATTGAAGAATGTCCACATTTTGAATCCTTTCGTGCACCCAATCAAAAATTTGTCTCCTTTGAATTTCTGACAAAGCTTATCCTCAGGGATTGTCCAAAGCTGAAGTTCCTACCTGAGCGTATGCATTTTCTTCTCTATGCTCTTTTAACGTTGGAAATAACCACATGCCCAGAAATCGAGACATTTTCGAGAGATGGTTTGCCTTTGAAACTACAATTACTTGCTATCTCCAATTGCAACAAACTGATTGCCGGGCGTATGAATTGGGGTTTGCAGAAACTCACCTCTCTTACTTCCTTCAGTATTAAGGATTATGAAGCAGAAGAAATGGAATGCTTCCCAGAGGTAACCCTGTTGCCCTCCACTCTTACTTCTCTTGTGATTTGCAATCTGCCATATTTAAAATCTCTGAACTACGAAGGGCTTCAACGTTTTGATTCTCTTGAATACTTGATAATCAAGAATTGCCGTAGGCTCCAGTTGGTGTCCGATAAGGGTTTGCCCTCTACTCTTACTTACCTTGAAATCACTGATATTCAAAATCTGGACTTTCTGTTCAATAGAAGATTTCATGATCTCACCTCTCTTAGAGAATTGAGAATTTCGGATTGCCTTGAGATTGGATCTCTACCAGAAGAAGGGTTGCCACCCAATCTAATCAGTCTTTGGTTGTATAATCTTCAGAATTTGAGGTCTGTGAAAGGACTTCACCACCTTACTTCTCTAGAAAGATTAAGCATTGAGAGGTGCCCTCTTTTGAAAACCTTGCCAAAGGAGGGCTTGCCCTCCTCCCTTTCTTTTCTAAATATCTGGTGGTGTCCTTTACTAAAGAAAAGGTATAGGAAAAAGAAAGGGAAGCATTGGGCCAAAATTTCACATATTCCAGACATTCATATAAGTTGATTGATTGATGAAGCGTTAAAATGATGTGTTTTGAATGAACTTCACAGAGGCAACGAATGACTTGGCTTATCGTCATCCTTATTGAAGAGAGTAGAAACTCATCTCAACTTTATAAGTTGATGGTTGGTCGAACTGTAACTTTGTATCAATCTTGTTGCTTAATTTTGACTTACTAATTCGTTAAATTTAAAACACTTTATTATGAACTATTACGTGTACCCGACTTTTTATTAAACACACACTCGAATTTAATATTTTTAATTTAAAAAAGCAAATTCTTAACCAATCTTCGATATAAAAATGGGTTCAACTTTTCCACAATCTTAGGATGGCTTTCGTCAAAAGAGATACTAATTTGTTATTTTTTTCATTTCTCTTCCAGGCTTTTGCCATTTCTCTTGTATCTGCATTAACTGAGTTATGGTAAAATTATTTTTTTTTGTAACTAGAAAGTCAGAGGTCAATTTCTCTATTCTCGTTTTCACGTGTCACCTTATACCCGAGACTATCCATCCATCCATTAATATTTAACGAATGGATGGATGGATGGACTCAGGTATAGGGAACAGAAACAGCCACTCTCTGCCCAAAAAGTGAGAGATTCAAATCACAAAAACCTCTTTATAAAAATATTTAAAAAAAATTGCGTACAATTGATATCCTCTTCTGCATCTTTGCAAAGTAGGAACCTTGTCCATTGAGATTTGTTGACTTTAACTTTGACTCTTTGCATTAATTGAGCATTTGAGTTGATTAATTAGTTATTAACAACACAACTTGCTGCCTAAAAATTTTTATGAAAGAAAATGAAATAAAAATATATGTGAATATCTTTTCAAAAATAAATAAAAAATGAAAAAGTAAATTACATATACATATATACCATCCTATACTAACTATTATATAAAACAAAAAATAATTTTTTTGAAAAAATAATAAATTTCATGAAGATTAATAAAATTTTATTTCCTACAACAACAACATCCAGTAAAAATCTTGCTGAGACGTGAGATCTGAAAAAGTTTAATAATATGCAGCCTTATCTCTAATTAGTACAGAGACTGTTTTTAAAAAAATTTACTTCCACTAAATTTATTTTTAAGGTTTTGTTTTCTGAATTTGTAAAAAGACCCCAATTTTAGGGAAATACACATGAATATAATCTGATTTTTGTCTTGTCCTTTTCTTAAGTAGAATCTCTTTTCATATTGTTTCACGGACAAAAGGGCCAAAAGAAAACTCGCTTTTGTTATTTCCACAGGCTGGAATTGGGTGGTAAAATAAAATAAACAGTAGTGTCCAATAACTATAATCAATCTCAACTTCTTCCGTTTTTGTTTTGAACGAAAGTGTAATTCACAACCGTTGCATATTAAATAAATTGTCATATATATACAATAACATATAATTACATAATTTTAATAAAAAAGATAAAAAATAAGCTCTTGTATAATTTTTGAAACTTTAGAAAATTTTTATAATCTTTGGAAAAATCCTTTTGGTTTTTAATTTTTCAAAAAAAAAATCTCTTAAATTTCAGTTAAAAACATAGTGATGAAACATAGGGCGGTATGAACATCATAATTGGACTAATTAAATATTATTGATACGGTAAGTTCCTGTTTTGTTGAGCTTATATTAGTAGAGCTTTTGTTAACAATTTTTTTTTTAGATCTTTTTTAAGAATAAATTTTCTAAGAAATCAGTTAACTGTTTGACTGTCATTTAAAAAAGAGTTTTTTTTTGAAAGAATTTCATAAAATAGACTGTTTGACAACATAAAAATAAAATTACTTTTAATTTTAATTATATTTTATTTTGTAATAAAAATTATTTATACATATAAATATTATTTAAAGTATATTAAACAATATATAAAATTCAATGAAATAAAAAATATCTTTGCATCCGAATGAAATAAAAAATATCTTCACAATCAAGACTCCGGCCTAAAAAGTAGCCTCAAACTTCTCAAAACTCTACCTTAAGTGGGAATACTTTTTCCAACTTGCCTAAAATAATTATTTGATTAAAAAAAAGCCATTGTTCGTGACGATATCAAATCCCTTTTCAAGATATTACAAAACGTTCTCTCTTTTTATTTATTTTTAAAGTATATTTTATTTGCATGACTTTTGAGATTAATTCAGTGACTAAATCATCAAATTTGATAAATTTATAATTGTGGTAAATTAAGTCTTTTAGTAGATAAAATATAAATTTTAGAATTTAATTTGGCATTTAGAAAAAAGATAATTAAATCATGAGGTGCGGGATTTAGGTAAAAAGTCAACTTATTTAGTGTATAAGGCTCCTCATTTTTAGAGGATTTAAGAATGACTATTAATGTACGCAACCTTTCTCTTATACTTTTTACGTAGAGTTTGTTTCCGTAATTTGAATATGTGACCTTTTAGTTATAAAATATATTGTATTTAAATCTTATTTCTACATTTATCCTAATTTTTATAAGTTATTATATCTATCACAACAAGAACATAATAAGATCTAAATAAACAATAAGATGTTTAATCAGTATCACACAACATTTTGATTTTATTAAGCTCGAGTATTCAGACTCGATTAGGTTTAAATTTGGACTTAACAATCTTTGTCGAACTTGTCCAATTATGACAAATCGTACAAGTATAAGCCTAAATTTAAGATTAAATACAAATTTGCTTAATTTAAAAAAATTAAAACTTTTACATAAAAGCAACACAACCAAAAACAAATCTTCAGAAATCCAAACAATTATTAGGTACTGAATCATCAAGAATTCACCACATTACACTTCTTCCTGATCTCCCCATCATTGCCAGTAAGAACTTCTACAGCTCCCATTCTTTTCATGGATTGAGCGAATTCCTGGAAAAACTTTTCAGGATCAAGCAATCCATTAACAATGTTGGAAGAACCCTTGTCGTTAAGAATAGCGGCATCAGATTGGAGGAGGCCTTGGTTTGAATTCAGATTCGAATAGTAACTATTGTCGAAGGATAGAGGGGTTCCAGGTTCCAATGGAACTGTGGTTGTGTTGTCTGACAGGTTCCTGCATTTAGTTTTCAGGAAAGAAACATAAGTTGAGCTTAGTGAAGGATCTGAATCTCCTTTTCCTGTGAAGTTGTAGATCCTGTTGCTGAAGAAATTGCAATGCCCTACTCCAATCGTGTGCCCACCTGATCAATTGAACATTCACATCTTAGATTCCCAAAAAAAAAAAGATTTCATTAATTTAAAGTTGACAATAAGTTGGATCAGGCTCGTATCCAAATTTTTTATAGCCTTGAATCCAACCCTTAAACCTGATCAGGCTTGCACTTTGAGTCTAGCTCAGATCGGGTCAAGTTGGGCTTGGTTTTTTTTTTTTTTTTTGCTAAGCCTATTTAAATCATTATCTTGATATCTAAGCATATCTAACTTACCGGATAAAACAACTAGATCGTGAACAGTGAGGCTTTTGTTGGCAAATGATTGTTTCAGCATAGTGAAGTTGAAGAAAGGTGAAGGGATGTTGGCTAGTGCTTCTGAAGCTCTCGACACCTTCCCATCTCTTCTTCCAGTTAACACTTCCCACATTGACCTGTTAAACTGATAATCCAAAACTGTCACATTTGGTCACTTCTGATCGAAAACAACAGGAGATTGTTTCAACATTCTGGTTAGTTAAGAGCTTACTTGGAAGGAAACTGAGTCTCTAGCAGCTAATGCAACGATATCTGCACAAGAAACAGTCCCTGGACATGTCTTCTCCAATTGGGTCTTCACTTCATCTATAACATCAAATCCTGACAGAGATTGGTTTGGAACTGCAACTTTTTCTGCAGAGTTATTTGCAGTAGAATCCAGCAATACTGATCCATCACAACCCTGAAACAAATCATGATATTAACTGATCATAAAGAGAAAAAAAGAGAAGAATAAGATTGTTGATGTAGAATCAGGATTTACCCTAACAAAACAATCATGGAAATGCATTCTCAGCAGCTTAGCAGGCAATTGTGTATTGCCAGAAACACGTCTCCAAGTGATTTGCTTCACAATTTCCTCAGCCTGAGGACAAGTGTCTTTATAGAACTTTTTCCTCAGCTCCCCTCCATGACCAACTCCAATCAGTCCAAACATCAACCCCACGATCAAGAAACTTAGCCTACTACTCCTCATTCTCGCTTTGACAGTGATTACCTGTGAACTGTGCGTTCTTATATAGAAGACAATGAGGCAAAAAAAGGGTTTTCTTCTCCCACTAGAATGCATCAATCATTGCAGAAGCAGAACATAGAATATTGATGAAGTTGGTATTCGAGTTGACTCTTCCTTTCACTATATCACTTTTCAGACATAACTAAACTGCTCCTGAAATTTTTTAATGTGTTAGTTAGAATCTAAATAGCTCCCGAGGTCGATATATACAAGCAAGTCGTGACTTTCTGATGCCTAAATCTGCATGGACATGACCTGATAATACAGTAAACTATTATCTGCAACAGATATGAGTTCTTCTTCTAGCTGTCATGGTGGGTATAAACGGATTGAACAGTCCCTCCTAACACCGAATCTTTGAAAAACTTGGAAAGGAAAAACGTATAAATTGATTAGATTACAGGCCATGTTTCTGGTCTGGAGCTGCATAGGAGATTAATTAGTTGCATCCACCGATCTTCCAGCACTAGTTAAAAACAAAACTTAATTATATCCGAGTCCAAGCCTGAAAGACAATTTTATCCTTTTATGTAAAGTTAGACTTTCATAAAGATAATAAAGTTGCTCAATAAATGATTTAGATTAATGAGTCAAAGTTCAGATAAAAAATGAATCTCAATTAGTGTGGACCAGACTTATATCAACCTTATAATAGGGAAGTCCGATATGAAAGCTATATAAAGGTTAAGGTCTCCTGCAGTTGCTGATATCAATCATAAACATAAGGAATCTCTGACCCTTTAAGAAAGCTTACGTATTGAGAAATCTGTAGAAAGTCCTAAACTACATATCAGGAGGCACTTTTCCTAAAAATTCTGGGACATTCGTGATCGTTTGGAGCTCAAAATCGACATCAAAATCAGAAATGGAACTGAAATCAAGTATTCTATATTACCTTTATTTTTTAATCTTTTCATGTAGATCTTGAATACGTAATAAGGTTTGTATCACGTATTACAACCGACTCTTCGCGATCCTTCTAATTGAAGTGATTGAATGTTAACTTTAACATAACTTTAAAGAATATAGTTAATCAAATTTATAAGCGTCAATCACATCAAATCTATTCCTCAAATTTGAATGGCTCATTCGTAAAGTAATTTGTTTAAAATACGTAATTTATACTCAGTAATAATGATTAGATGTTTTATTTATGTAAAAAGAATATCATTATATGTAGACTTGTAAATCTAATCTATGTAGGTTGAAAGTGACAATTCAATCAATACAATACAACCCTAAATCCATAGCTCTCCTGAGAGCGACCAAACATCTCTCCTATAATAAATCATTTTACATCATTAAAAAAAAGTAATAAAGTTAAAACTTATGTTTAAAAATAACTTAATTATCATTTTAGTTACTTACAATAAATAATTATTGTCAATATATATGAATAATAAAGAATTTATATTGATAATTTATTTGATTTTTTATACTAAGAGAGGAGTAAAATAACTTAATTGAAATAAAAAGCCTAATTTAAAATTGATTTCAAAGTATAAGAATTTTTAATATGTTTTTGTTTTCTATAAATGCTCTTAACTAATTACCGACAGTGAGCTTTGGAGTAACTAATAAAGTTACTCATTCGTTATCATAAGATCACAGATTTAAGTCACGGATGCATAAATTATTTAAGCTTGATTAACATAATAATAAGAAATTCTTGTAAATAGTTAAAAATAATAATTAATTAACTAAATAATCTCTTTATTTATTATAATTTTAATTATACAATAAGTTAATTACACACAATTATCTGTAAACAAGACAATAAAAATTCTAACTAAAAAAGGGCAAATTCAAGGGTACCCTATTGCAATGCAAGCCTCCCAGAAGAGCCTGTCCTCCATTTCATCCATGGCTTCCCTACTCAGTTTAAACCCAAACTTTGGTTTCTCTGCACAGTTATTTCTCTGATCATCATCACTTGCCATGACCTCCATTGACGATGCTTCTCTTAGCCACATCTTGCAGGTATTATTACTCCATATTGGTTCCCAAGTTGCACCATTAAACCTACTACTGCAACAATCTTCTTCTTCTTCGTCATCATAACAAGCAACGACTTGAAGCTGACAAGTTGTGTCACCACAACTGCAGGACTCAGCATCATCATCGTCTCCGCCGTCACAGCCGTCGCAGGCCATATTGACATGATCTGCCTCAGAGTCTGCGCTACCTTCAACAAGAAGAAAAGAAGAAACATCCAAAAGTAGAGCTTTATTATTATTATTCTCCATAACCTATCTTGGTGGTGATTTTTAGGATTGTATATATACTGACTGGTACAGAAGTTCCTGTCACTGTGATGACGACGATGATGACTTCACAGACTAAATATTAGAGGGGGTGATCTGATCAGGCACTTTTGAGGTGAAAAGGTGAAAGTTTCTGCTTGCTTGAGATAACAATTTATTGGTGGGTTTCATGTCATGTTCTAGTCCTAGGTCTTCTCTTGACAAGGAGGGGAGCTGTATGGTGGACCCTCCTTTTGGCAAATCCACCATTGTAGCATCATTTTCAAGCATTTTCCTTTTTCTTATTTTTGGAAAAAAAAAAAGATGTCGGTTGATTAGTAAATCTTGGTAGTTATTAATATTATAAATATATTAATATTGGAAATATTTTGTTAATAATGACTACTAAAGATGTTTAATTAATAAAACATGTCATCAAAATGTCGTCGTACTCAATGCACAAGGCTCTCCATTTTGCGATAATCAAATGAGGGTCATTGATATATTGTTTCCATAATTCGAAATTGTAACCTTCTGGTCACAAAGAAGCAACTTTTATTATTGAATTAACTTTTTTTCTTTTAATTTTAAGAGATTTAGAAGGATTGAGAACAAAGTTTATAATTTTGTAAGAAAAAAGAGTTAATAATTTCACAAAATTATATATAATATTTAATGATTTTATTTGAATTTTTTATAACTATAAATCATTGAAAAAAGTTAATTTACTAGTTATTAGTGATTATTTGTATTTATTAATATCATTAACAATAAAAATATTTTTAAAAAATAAAAAGATTTAGTAAGTATTAAAGACTATTAATTATGAACTATCTAATTGACCTTCATTCTCCTAATTTGAAGAGATTGAGAACAAAATTTGTAATTTTGTAAGAAAAAATATTTAATTACACAAAAATTACATCATCACACTCGGTCCTAAATCTCGCAATAAAGCGGAGTCTGGGAAGGTCTGATAATATACAACTTTACTCCTACATAATTGAGAGACTGTTTCCGGTAAACCCACATGCAGATGTGATATGCAGATGTGACATGATGATGATGAATTTTTGTATAATTATTGAAGCCCATTTTAATATTTTCTAGTCACAATTAATTATTTTTCAGAAAAATAATTAATTTCACAAATATTACATCTAAAATTTAAATGATTTTAATTGAATATTTTTGTATATTTATCGAATCTCATTTTAATATATGTTTTCTAGCAATGAGCCACAATATCTTAGAATGGGGTCTCCTACTTAGACTCACTCCTACTAATTTTTCAAGAATAAGAATAAAAATAAAATCTATAATATAATATTTTGTAAAAAAGTCTAATTTTTATTATTTTTTTATTTTTGGTAGCAATAAGTCATAAAGATTTGAGTGTTGCTATATATGTCTACTAAGACCCACTTGTTATGGTGATATTAATCCATAAAGAAGGCAATTATTAAAGCTAACTATATTGGATGACTATCTCCATCTTAAAGGTAAAGCTAAATTTAATTCATCTAATCTTGGAAAAAACGTGACACTTGCTAATTAGTTCTCACCTAATTCTAATCACATTCCTCTCTTCATTTTTATTATTTAATCAACTTTATATTAATATGACGCTTATATGACTCCATCTTTACGACCATCCACCATCTCAATTACATATTTAAATACATATACCAACATTGACATTTAGGTATATGTGAAAAGTTAGTAAAATTGGAATCTGATGTCATTAATAGTACGCGGTATTTAGTTTATATACCACATTAGCAAATCCGATTTTTAAACATTTTTAAAAATTAAAATTTTCATTTTAAAAATTAGACTGTAAATATATAATATAATGAAATTTATATCAATCGAAATCTTTCTTGTCTACTTCATTTAAATTTACATTTCTTTTTACATAATTTTAAAAATAAAATTGCGTATTATTAAATCTCTTCTATTTTGCATCTCAACAGAATTTCACATATACCAACATTGACATTTAGGTATATGTGAAAAGTTAGTAAAATTGGAATCTGATGTCATTAATAGTACGCGGTATTTAGTTTATATACCACATTAGCAAATCCGATTTTTAAACATTTTTAAAAATTAAAATTTTCATTTTAAAAATTAGACTGTAAATATATAATATAATGAAATTTATATCAATCGAAATCTTTCTTGTCTACTTCATTTAAATTTACATTTCTTTTTACATAATTTTAAAAATAAAATTGCGTATTATTAAATCTCTTCTATTTTGCATCTCAACAGAATTTCACATATACCAACATTGACATTTAGGTATATGTGAAAAGTTAGTAACATTGGAATCTGATGTCATTGTATCAAAAAAAAAAAAATAGTACGTGGTATTTAGTTTATATACCACATTAGTAAATCCGATTTTTAAACATTTTTTAAAATTAAAATTTTCATTTAAAAAATTAGACTGTAAATATATAATATAATAAAATTTATATCAAGTGAAATCTTTCTCGTCTACTTCATTTAAATTTACTTTCTTTTTACGTGATTTAAAAAAAAAACGTATTATTGAATCTGCTCAATTTCTTTGCTGTTATTGTTGATTATTTTAAGTATTAAATTCTTTGCTGTTATTGTTGATTATTTTAAGTATTTCTTTGATTAAAAAGGAAAAGCATGATTAAGAGTGACTAAATTGCTGGCTCCGGTTCTGCCGACTCTTGCAATGACGTATATAATATATAATACTTTCAAAAGGTCTCATGATGCTGTTTCATTAGATTATATATATATCCTCTAAAAACCAGTCCTCAATTCGGATTATAGGCTGCAATTTGCTTGTATAAAGCCGAAATCGATAGTAATCACCGGTCAACCATACGGCAGTGAATTCGTTCCCAGGTTTTGTACACACCATCCGTTACACTATGAGAATTGGTAATACCCGAAGTCATTACCTTAACTGTAAAGAAGGGGATGCCGAAAACAGGGCTAGTGATTGAAGTAAAGTCGTAACAAGGTAGTCGTACTGAAAGGTGTGGTTGGATCACTTCCTTTTCAGGGAGAAGTAATACTTGTTAGGAATCGATTTTGTAAAAGATAAGATTAGTAAATGAAACTTCACTGAAAGGAAATCTTTGTGAGATCGTCAATATTTTACTAAGGGTTTCTTTAAAGTATACCGAATCAGTATAATTATCCTTCTTCTCTTCTGACGCAGCAACGCAACTTCAATCAGTATCGAAATGAAATCCTAGAGACTTTTTTTTTCATATATATATATACCTTAAAAACTTAGATATATATATCAACTAAGGATATAATTGTTTAAAATTACATTAACATTAAATTCAAAATAATTAGTTAGTAAATTAATTTTTTATACCAATTCTATCAAAATTTTAATCGACTGTTTTAGCATTTTACGCACTAAATTTGTTTTAATAAATCAACTAATTAATAGTTAAATGATTATATATATCATAACACCAACTATTATAATTGTATAGATTAAAGCTTTTCCTCAATTACATGAAAGCATTTCTAAATTAAACCAAATGCTATTAATACAATGTGGATGATAATTTAACACAGAAATAAATACTTCTTAAAACAAGAAAATTAGAGCTAGCACATATCTACACATGCCAAGTAAAGGAAAACAGAAGAATCAGAGAGTTGAAGAACATACAAGTTTCAGAAACATCATCTCATTTTTTGTTCACAGGGATGAACTTGTGACCGTCTTTCTTCAGCCATATTGTAGATCTAGTTCGCTTCACATGATCAGCAAAGATCCTATGCCTGTGATCAAGCAAAATGGAAGTCTGTTATACATTGCTGATAACCATAATTACACCGCAATCATTGCCGATCGCTCCTGAATCTTCGAAATGGAAAAAAGGATCTCTGAGAGGTGTTTCCCGGATCCAAAAGAGAGTATAACGATCTGAATATAAAACACATTCAGAAACTCGCCTTTCATATTCGAGTTTTTGAGTGACAATTCCACTTAGTAATAGCTCTGAACTGTAAACAATGGCCCCTGGAGAAGTTGACAGTGTTTAGATACTGTGTTGATGGAATAAGTAAGGCAATATAATGTGAATATATATTTAAACCTTTTTCAAGGAAAGGCACACATTCTTCATAATCTTCTTCACAAGATAATACAAGCAGATCATCTGGGACGGTGTCATCCTTCATAGATGATCTACCAACTCTTTCCACTGCCTGAAGAGCATTTCGAACAGACATTATCAGACCAAGCAATGAAGTTAAAAAAATTTGCATCATACAAATATGCAAGCAACCAATGTTCCAAAGTCCAAAATGGTGATTTAATTCACCTTGAATTTGAACCTTAGTTGGAAAATTTTCATCAAAACAGAATGAACAGGAAGCATTAACTACCTGGCCCTGAACTGCTTTAACCAAACTTGAAACTATTTCTTTACTCGGTTTGGCATTACGGGTAATCAAAACTCTCTTACCCTGCAAACGTCTTGTTTTAGCAAAACGTCATGGAGAGGAAATTTAACCAATTCAACAAAACAAATCCTACCTGTAAAAGAGGATGTTGTCGCGCATGTGCCAATGACAGCGGCAAACTAAAGCCGAACTCCTTTTCCTTTTTCGTGTCTCTCAGAATGAATTTTTTCTCATCAATTAAATAGTTAGCATGACCAACATTCTCAAGCCATTGATGAGTCACAATGGGTTTGCCCAAAGCAATGGCTTCTAACATATTCCTTGTGCGCACAAATGTATCGGTTATGAAGTGAGTTGCATCCATAATGGAGACGGCTGTTGAAATCTTAAGCCGGTCCAGTATCTACATAGTACAATACAAGCAATATAAAGTTGAATCAGGTAAACAAATTATGAGAAACAGCTCATGAAAATAAGAGTACCTTTTTCTGCTGCTTAAGCACATCGTCATCCAAGTGGTGGCTAAACAGGACTCTTACACCGGTCAAATCCCTCCTCTTCCTCAATTCCTTTGGTGGAGAAATAGGTTCCAACTCAGTAGCATACAAGCTATTAAGTTCTCTCAGAAGGCAAGATCTTGAAAGTTTCTTGCTTGACTGATTACAATATCCATTGCCCACACAGATAGGTGAAGCTTCATTGATAGGTGTCACAGCGTTCGCTGGAGAAGTGCACTTTGATTTGGAAATTGTAGTTCTATCCCCAGATATTTTACCAGATTTTACGTTTGCCGTGCTTTCAGGACATAGGGAGGAGTCTGTATCACTCCTATCAGCAAGTTTTGTCACTTTTGCTTTTCTTCTATCTTCAGAACGCTTATCACTCTTATAAGCAGACCCACAGTTCAAGCCAGCATCGCCTAGTTTATCTACATGTCCTGGTTCTTGACAGTTTTCAAGATTTTCATTTATGAGAGCCCTATTTTGGCAATCAGAGGCAGAAGATTGTGTTTTACTTTTCATATTCAAATCAGAAATAGTACTACCACTGCCCTGTGGCCTTTTGTGTCCGCTGAGAATTTTGTCGAGGTTTCCTTGGTGACCAAATGGCTTGGATCCAGAATCCAACTTATCTTCCTTGCGACTAAACATATTTCGACGAGATCTTCTTCCTCTGGGGCTGGTGGTAATACTTGAGGTTATTAAGTTTGGTCTGGGGCCGTTCTGTACTGCATGTAGTACAGAACACGATTGTTTGTCAGAGTCTTCGGGCACATTTTCCACAGATTTCAAATGGGAAATAGCCAAGGACTGTCTAGTTCGACGAGCAATGGGAGTAGAAGTACCACCATTCTCTGTTAGGTGTCTTTTCTTTGCTAGGTGATCTCCTTTTTGAGCAGTTTCCTTGCATGCATCAGAATCAGGTGATAGCCTGTTTCCAAGATCGCCTTCTGGCTTTCTGAACCCAATTATCTCAGAGCGTCTTTCCTTGGAAATTTTGCTACCATGTGTTCTGAAGTGTTTTTCAGCATCTGTTCTGGCCTTCTTCGATCTAGTCATTATTACATCTACATCACACAGCTTCCGAGCATTTTCAGGATCTTTACAATATGAAATTGAAGACTTTTCATTTAATGCAGCCCCAAGCCTCGACTTTCTCTTAGATTTCCTTGTTGAAACCCCATTAGTGTTGCCGTTATTATGAACCTGCTTTTCTGGATGAGTACCATTGTCAGTTTTCCTTCCGGGAGATCCTTTTGCAGACTTCCTTTGGTTAGACAATCCCAGATCAGTTGCATCTTCATGGCACATACCCTCCCCGTTAAATAACAGTTCCATGGCTTCAGCGGCCATCTGAGTATCACAACCCACGTCAGACATTGCTGGCATATTCTTCCTATTAAGAGTAGCTCCCATGGTTCCAGCTGAAGTATTGCCCTGAAACTGTTCGTTAAGTTCATTAAGAAGAGTTCTTTTAACATCCATTTCAGTTCCTTGGGTTGTCTTGTCATATACTTTTGAGTTAGGCATCGACAATTCTGAAGCAGAATGAACTAATTTTTCATTTAGGGAAGATGAGTTCCCTTCCTTGTCTCTGCATCCACTGGGCTGAGTTTTATTGAGCTTTTGGGAACTTGAAAAAGATCTCTTTCCAAAGAATTCCTCCTTCCTCCTACGAAAGATATCTCCCCCACCCTCATCTTCAAGTTTGTCATCCCAGTCAAAGATCCTACCTTTTCCATTGGTGCCACTATCATTAGACTTCTTTGCCAAGACTTGAGGTCCTTTTGTAGTTGATATACAGTTTGTTTTTCCCAAAATGTTCTTTCCATGGTCAACCTCATTTTCAAACAGCTCTTTATTCTCTTCAATCAACTTCTGGACACAAGCAAGTGCATTGGCTTGTGACGATTCTCCAGGTTCTTGTGAGTCAAGGTAGCTTAATCCCGCCAACCCATCATTGCATGTGGGAAACTGAAACACTTCTGTTCCTCCAATAGTATTCTCATTGATGGAAGGAGGTATTTCATTTTCAACATAATCACTAAAGAGGTTTCTCACTGTAGACCGACCAACCTTGCAAGTTCTACCATTCATTAGTCCCTTAGAATAACCGTTATAATTTTCTATGTCACCTAACTGCTCAATTTCTTCACTGACTTTTCCTTTTGATCCATCATTTTCTAGAGGATCTTCCCCAAGAAACTGAATATTGCTTCCGAGGGAACAGGTCTCATTGTCAGTTCCCTTCAAAGTAGCATGGCGAGCTACAAGACCAGATGCCCGCAAGGATGCTGTCCGAACTGAAGTAAACCTTGGGGCAGAACCTAAAAAGTGAAGAACAATGTGGAGATTAGACAGCAAAGCTTCAAAATGATGTTACATGAATGAAAAAAATGACACTCTAGGTCAAAGGGATTGACCAAAAATAAATAACAAATTGATCACTGCAAAAGTAGGCAAACAACACATCAAATGTAATTGGATTCTCTAAATGTAGTTTGATAGCTTTCATTTCTAGCATGCAATATCATTTCTAGGCTTAAAATATTTTCTTCGAGGTAAAGAATTGATGCACAGAACTTCAATTGTCATGAACTTATTTTATTGGAAACAAAGAAAAGAGTAAAAAGAATGAAAATCACATGATGATCAGTTATCAAGAACATAGGAAATCCAGGTTTGTATGTCAAGACTAGTAATGCCTTCAATCTATGTTGGACAGACATTTCATCACAAAAAATTGTTAAGTATCAATCCATGTGCAACTTGTGCTATTCTCCTTCAATTCCCCACCCAATCCTATTCATCCATTATTGACCAGTTAACCATAAGTTATATGAAAGGAAAATCACAGATAAACAAGTTTCCTTCCAACTATGAAACTTGATTAAGCTCAAAACCTTCCGAACTACTAACCAGAAGCATGTTGTTCGTCAGTCAAAGAATTAAATTGCTTCCTTAACCCTTTATGACCATGTTTAGTAGGAGTGTATTGAATGTCCTTTTTCTCCAGTGAATCACATAAGCCGCCTCTTCCCGATTCATCATCAGAAAGTTCATCATGACAACCCAACACTTGAGTTACTTTTGTTTCATCGCTATCACTATCGACAAGGAACTCATCTATCAGCTGCGTTTCCATAACTTCACGGAAATCTCCATCGTCCAATACCTGAGTTTCACATCCAAAATCCAATATCTGTGTTTCTATTGCATCTTCAATGGGGACAGTTTCATCATATGGTACAGTATCTTGTAACCAGTGGAACTCGTTAGCATCCATGCCTTCTTCACCAGCTGATTATGTTTACAAAAACAAATGTCAGCTCCACCAACCAAATACATTCATTCACAAAAACAAGAAAGAAAGTTTCAGTGACCAATAAAAATTCACGACAATTCAAGCTTCTTCATATAAACCCAACACAAGATCAAAGAAAACTACAACGAAACTATACTAAAAACTAATTCAAGAGGAAAAGATTAAAAAGAGACAATTAAAAGCCCCAATTTCAAACTATAATTGAGAGGTGGCCATAAAAAGCTAAACTAACATCCCACCACACTACGGTCAAACCAAACTTTTTGTACCGAATCAAACCCCCAAGAGATCATTAAAAAAGGAACGAACTGTAAGTGTATAAGAACCCAATTCGAAGAAAAAAAGATAGCAAAAGAATAACTAAGGGAAAAAAATACTTAGTTATTTTTTCTTACCAAATCAAATCCCAGAAAGATCATTACAAAAGGAACGAACTTTAAGTGTATAACAACCCAATTCGAAGAACAAAAAAAGCAGATGAATAACGGAGGGGAAAAAAAAGCATGATACTAGAAAAAGAACATGGTAATGAAATCAGATAAGTGGAAAATCACCAGACTTGTCTTTGATTGGTTGAAATTTATCATCACCATCTCCAACAGAACCCATTGCAATTATACCACAAAAAACTGAGAGAAGTGTGGAATCATTTACACTCTACAGTAAATATCAATTCTTTCTCGTTAAACGCAAGACAGAATCACTTGAAATGAAAAAATCGGTCGCGTCAAAGAAGACGGGATGGAGAAGGCTTAGGGGTAAGAAGGCCAGAAGGTTTTTGGAGGGAAAATTGATGCTGAGGAGTGAGGTTGTTACAGTAACGCAGAAATATTGTTTAAGTAGGTAAACGAGCAAATGGGCATTTGGTCTAGTGGTATGATTCTCGCTTAGGGTGCGAGAGGTCCCGAGTTCAATTCTCGGAATGCCCCTTTGCTTTTGTTTTTTGTTTTCCAATATTGCTTATGGTTTTAAGCCGATTAGTAAATGCAATCTTATTTTAGTATTAATTTAATTAATGAGTCGGATTGGGCGTGAACCCTTAAGCCTCCCGAAATCGTTTTAAAGGTCTAAACCTCTTTAGTTTTAGCCTCTGTTTGCTTAGTGTCGTACGAATAGAGCTTTTTTACGAAAATAACTTTTCTTAAAAATTAGCTGACTACGTTATTTAAAAAAAAAAATTTGAAAAAATTTTATACAGTAAACTGTTTTATAAAAATAAAACGTACTTTTAATTATAATTATATTTTATTTTGTAATAAAAAATATTGATGTATATTAAATAATATTCAAATCACAATATATTAATTATTATATAACTTTAAACTATATAAAACATAAATAAAAAAATCGCCTCAGCCCTCGCGAAGAAACCGCCTTAGCCTTCACGGACAATTTCCATGTGCATACTTTTACTTTAGGCCTCTTTAAATTTTCGTGTGAATTTGTTATTAAATGTTTTTGGGCATTTTTTGATTAATAAGCTATTATTTTAGTTGAAATTTACTGGCACCAAAACTTTGTCAAAGTGTGGATCGTTTTTATTAATGTGTGCAATTGGTCCTCGGATCTTTCATTGGCATTGATTTTTAATTGTTTTATTACGCTTCCTTCCCAACTATGAATCTGCCTCATTATATATATATTATTTTAATATATTCCTATTATTGGTATCGTTATTGCTATTTTTTTAAGCTATTTTATTATTAACTTTCTCTTCTTTATTATCAATATTTTATTACTATTAGTCGTTTAGTAATCTTCTTATTGGTCGTCTTATTATTATTATTTCACTGTTTCTGCTTTGTTCGTCTACATCACCAGTTGTTTCACTGCACCCGACAATTGGTCTTCACTTTGGTTGTTAAGTCGCTTTTTGAGATCCACGAGTAGTTATATATATTTATTAGTTAATAATATTATTAATAGCATTAATATTTATATTTATTACCCTTGTATTGAGTTGCTTCTAAGTGTTGGTTTTATTAGTATTACTATTTTCACTGTTATTATTATTACTTTTTGATTAAGCTATATATTTATTGATTTTAATAATAATAATATTATTATTATTAGTATTGACGGATTGAGTTATACATCAGGTATGTCTTCGTTCTTTTTTATTTAATTATGTGGCGTGCTGGTTTTTTTACTTATTCATTTTTTTCTTGTGTCCTGCATCATTATTTTGCATGTCACATCTGCATGTGGGTCTTTCAGAAACAGTCTCTCTATTATGTAGGAATAAGGCTGCGTACTATATGATCTCCCCAGACCCCGCTTCACTGCGGAATTTCAGACTGGATGCGATGATGACGATGAAACATAAATGAAAATATATCTAACCAAATCTTTTATATAGATTATAACATAAGTAAACTAATATCGAAAATAAATATTAAAATATATAAAAAAAACTAAATAATATTATATAAATCATAAAATAAATATCCAAGTTGAGTAAATAGTTAAATACATAATAAACGAGAAGATGAGTTTGTAGGTATTGTAAGAATTATGTGTAAAATATAAAGATAAAAGGGACTAAAAATAGGTTCATTAATTGTTCTGAAAAATCTACTTGAAAAAGCGTTTTTTTGAAAAGCTTCTTAAAAAGCTGTATTTTGACTGTTAAAAAAGCCGTATCTATTAAAGAAATACTTTTTTATTTTACAGCTAAACACTCATTTTTCTTAAAAAAATCTTTTGTGGTAAAAAAAAATACTTATTACCATCCTAAAAATCCATCCAAGGTTAAACTTCTTTAGTTTTAGTACTACATTAGTAAGCTTAATGAGTCGGACCAAATGTGAATCATCTTAGCCGTGGACTTTAGACAGACCTAACTCAAATCCAACTTAGTATATTTTTGGGCCGAAAAAGATTATCAGGTCTTAGTCCAGCGAAACCGGATTTGACTCGTTTAATCTCGGGTCAAACTTGAACTAAATTGTCACCCTATGCATCAGTAAATAAAAACATTTTAGAATCCAATCAGGGAATCGTTAAAAGAAATAAGAAATGGTTCTCAAACTAATGCAGAGAAGAACAAAAACATTGCAACATCTAAAATTAAGAATGCCTTTCCATTTTCACAAATAAAGTTCTCCGCAGCCAACAAAATAAACAAACTACAGAAGAAACAGCTATGAGCACATATCCGATTCCTTAAATCAAATCCAAAGTCTGAAGAATTCTTCTCAACATATACATCCGTCAAAAGCTAGAAGAATTCTTGTCAAAATTCTGCAAAGCAAGCTATTTCCCAACAAATGCCTTGGCCAGTGAAGCATCATACATGCAAGTCCAACGAGACAGAGGACTTTAGTCCAGTGGCAATGCTGCAGGATCAAGTTGCCAGAAATCTCTCAGGCTGCCATCCCTCTCGTCGGTTAGACGATAAGAAGGGACTTGGTGGGAGAACCTAAGAAGCTCGGCATTCGGAATCACCATTTTGACCGGAGAACGTGATCTCCCTTTTAGCTTAGGCTTGAAAACTGAGTTGAACCCATTAAGATGTTCAAGAAGCAGAACTTCTATTCCCCTATCTGTTGTTTCGAGGACCTCTACCATATCGTATTCACACTCCTGAATTTTTGAGAGTCTAATCTTCAAAGACCAGTCCCTGTACAATGCCCAAACCTCATCTTTCTTAGGCAAGATAACATACCCTTTCTTCGCCTTTCCACAAGTAATTTCTGCAGCTACCTGATGTGAAAAGAGTTTAGTAGATGTATAAGCATCCCGTGCACGTTTTTCAATTCGAAATCTTCCACAACAAACAAGCATGTTCTTGTCATTCCATCGCGGTAAGTCCTTTGATGTGCAAGAAGTAAGCCATCTCACATGTATTGTACAACCTTGGGTGGAGTCGATTTTTGAAATCAGACCATAGTACTTAGGCAATCCATCCTCAGCACTGTACAATGCCCAGATCTGACCGACTTTGATCTTATCAATCGGTTTTTGAGCATCAAAGTCAAAAAATTCTGCATCTGGAACTTCAATATCATCACCATTGTTGATATCATTGCTGTTATGTCCTAATTGAGATTCTTTCGTGGGAGCTGACTCAGCCATGGGTGTAGAATTACTTCCTTCCAATTCTTTTTCACAATTCACTTTATCATCAGGTTTTGAAGATGAATCAATAGGTACACTATCAGCAACCCCCGCTCCCAAGTCCTTAGGGAGAGCAATCTCTATTATATTTTTGGGCAATGAAGCTGGGTCAAGTTCAAAAGATTTTGACCCACATTCTATTTCCTTGCCTGTCAGCTTAAATGAAGGAACCATATGGGAGAAACGGGGTAATTTAGCTGACGGAATTTGAAAACTCTGCTCACCAACTCGACAGAAAACACTCACAAATCCTTTTAGTTTGTGCAAAAATGCAACACAGACACCAACATCATCACTGTAGTCTGACAAGACTTCAACAAATTCATAATCATACTTCCTATTAGAGTCTGCGTCCGTTTTCCATTTACCATCCCAGTTCTTAAAGAGGGCCCAAGTTTCTCCCTGCCTAGGATATATCTTGTATGGGTCCTTGGGCTTACCTTTTTCCCAAGGAATCATATGAGAGAACATAAGGCGCTTACTAGAATATTCAGAGCCTCCAAGTACATACTTACCGCAACCAACTGGCAGATCTTCATTTACACCTTCAATTTCGGTTTTTTCATCTGGGGCTGACTCTAGCCAAGTTATCCGCACTTTAAAACCAGGGGAGAAAACTTTCCTGATTAGAGCATAAAATCTAGGCATCGCATCCACAGAGTCATAAAGAGCCCAGATCTGGCCTACTGAAAAACATTCTTCATGGCGCAGTTTCTCAAAGTCATTGAAATCTGGTTCATCATATGCCCAAGTACTTTTTTCTGACTTGGATTCGGAGCTTGAACTTCCCTTCCAGACATTTTCTTCAACTTTTTCATGATTCACATTTAGAGTTTTGACCCCATCCAGTGAGCTCTCTTGATGATTAACCTGTTTCACTTCACTCTCATCCTTGCAGTTTGCACCCTCACTAGATTGTTTGTTAGTTTCAAATACATCCCCCTTCAATTCATTGTCCTTTTGCTCATCAATGGCAACGGATGATCCACTCCCCCTGGCCTTTTTTGGATGGCTTGCAAACTCTTCATCACCACCTGCATTTTCATTATAAGAAACTGGCTGCTTATGTCGACCAGATCTCCTTGGACTCCCACCATGAGAATCAGAGTGCACTTTAGCTTTAAAGTCACATTTCTTACTGGATTCTGTCTCTTCCTTCCTTCGTTTCTTACCACTTTCCGTTCCTATATTGAATTCTGCATTACAACCTTGCTTTTGGGAAAATGCTCTCTTGAGATGCTCACCATTGCTCATCCCTTGAATGCTCGAGTTCACTTTGTAAGCTTCCTGACAAGGGACATCCTTTCTTTCTGTTCCTGAATTGAACTCTCGATTGCAACCTTGCTTTTGGGAAAAAGCTTTTTTAAGATGCTCAGCAAAGGCTGTCCCTTGATTGCCCAAATCCACTTTACAAGCTCCCTGATAAGGGACATCTTTTCTATAGATAAAATCCGCCCGGTTCGAATTAGTTTCTGTCGGCCCTTGTGAAATCTTTTTGTATGCTATAAAAGACCTACTACAACTTCGACAAAGAAGAGATTTATTCATAACTTCTGTGTAATATTGGAAGTTAACATTACAAAATGGACAAGATGTCCAAAAAGTTGCACGATCACTGGGAAATGGCTGTTGAGCTGTTCCTTGTTGTGGCTGCTGATGATGGGAATTTATGCCTTTAAATTTGCCAGCAAAACTGTTATGAACAACATGGTTGGTATTGTAAGTTGCCTTTTGTGGTTGTTTGAGAGGTGGGATAGTTTTATTCATAGAAGCTTTACGTTTTATGTCATGCAATGATCGTTTTCCTTTGTCCAAAAGCACTCTCTGAGCTTCTCCAATAAGCTTAAAAGCAGCTTCTGCACCAGGAAATCTATTTTTGTCAGGATGTAGTTGAAGAGCAAACTTCCTGTACTGCTTCTTGATCAAAGCCTCATCTGCTGTCTCCTCAATCTGAAGGATACCATACCAATCCGTCTCATTCCCAAACAGTTTCTTCTCAGCAGCACAATGCACATCACAAACCATCAGAATCTGAGAGATATTATCTACATCTTTGTAAAGCTGCTGGGCCTTGAGGGCAAATCTATGGGCTGACACAAAATCCTTGTTCTGCATCTTACTCTCAGCAATGCCCTTGGCCCTAATAGCCTCTTCTCTATTGCAATCCATCACTAATCAAATTAGTAAAAGACCTAAGTCAAAATTAGCCCATGTGCAGAAAGCATAATAGTCTCCCTAAACTTCATTCCTGCTCCACCACCTAAATGGTCCGCAGTTAAAGCATGAAGCACAGATGACACCTCTACATATCACCTCTATTCTGCATCATCCTTGCAAATAATACCAATCAAAACATCAGTGAGACTTCCAAATTGAGTGGAAAAGATTTAAGGAGTAAAAGAGAGGAAAATTGAGAAAATCCTAAACAGATATCAGGTACAATAGTAGATATACTTCATTATGGATCCTTTACAGTTCAAGACAACAAACCAAGACTGATTATCCACCCTATGTTCACATACAGTTTAAACTTAAGAAGTAAAGATGAACCTCACCAAGTAATTGCCGGAATAAAACAGCATCCCGCAATTATCAAGCCCATAAAACAAACTTCGTTGCCCCAGGAAACAAACGCCATATCAAAAAGAGCAATTATACCATGACTGCCAAACTCTTTCAACAAACCTGTACACACTAAACGCCCATCCCGCAATTACCAAGCCCATAAAACAAACTTCGTTGCCCCAGAAAACAAACGCCATGAGTCAATTATATCAAAAAGAGCAATTATACCATGACTGCCAAACTTTTTCAACAAACCTGTACACACTAAACGCCCATACCAGCACCGTTCCTAACTCAATTCACATCAAACACTCCACTTATCAACCAAAACCATATAAAACGTCAACTCTCAAGCTAATTTCAGACCACGTGGACCATGAACTGATACCAAATTCTAGACCCAACATTTCTAACCAAGTTTGATAAAGGGCAAACCCAACTTAAACAGCCAATTTGAAAACTGAAGAAAAAAGCCTTCCAAATAATCCAGGACTAAACAACACAATAATTAAATCCAACCCAGAAAAACAACGCCAAAAAGTTCACTAATTCAAACCAAAATTTCCATGTTACAGAATAGAGTAACACAAAACGCATGAGGCGAACAGTTTCCGATGATTCTAAATCATGAAAAATGCATTAATTGATAAGATTGACCAAGCAAGAAAAGTATGTAAAACATGGACACAAAAGAAACTAACAACCCTAGAAATTAACAGACTACATACATTTTCAAATGGTAGTTTAAGAGGGGCAGAGAAATGCGAAAAGCTTACCAAACCACCACGCAAAAGTAAAGTAGAGGTTTGTGTGAGTGCTCGAGACACCAACAAGAAAGCAGAAAGTGGGAAATATGAAGCTTTTTGAATTATACTGTATAGTGACACCTTCCCTGTTTGACCTAACTTTTAGGGTCGATGCTTTGGTTTGTATTTGCTAGTATGTCCCTCCACTTTCACCTATTTAGAATTGTTGATTTGTTTTGTAGTATTTTATTTTGTATATTTACAAATATACCCCTCTATTTTAACATATTTTGGATTGAGAAATTTTTTTCAAAGATGAGATGCCCAAACAAAATTGTCATATATTTTTAGTACGAATAACAATGGGTTAGCCCGTCAATTTTTTTAAAATAATTTTAAAAAATTAAAAGTATAAAACAGCATTTTTTAATTAGGCTTACCTAAAGCTTACTTTTAGGGTTGATGCTTTGGTTTGTATTTGCTAGTATGTCCCTTCACTTTCGCCTAATTATAATTGTTGAAATTTTTTGTGGTATTTTAGTTTGTATATTTGCAAATATACCCCTCTATTTTAACATATTTTGGATTGAGGAATTTTGTCAAAGATAAGATGCCCAAACAAAATTGTCATATATTTTTAATACGAATAGCAATGGGTTAGCTCGTTAAATTTTTTAAAATAATTTTAAAAGATTTAAAATTATAAAAACATTTTTTAATTGGATTTGGGCTTCGACTGTTCAGGCCAGGCCCAGCTCTACCTAAGGCTTACTTTTAGGGTTGATGCTTTGGTTTGTATTCACTAGTACGTCCCTTCACTTTCACCTAATTATAATTGTTAAAATCTTTTGTGGTATTTTAGTTTGTATATTTGCAAATATAGCCCTCTATTTTAACATATTTTGGATTGAGGAATTTTTTCAAAGATAAGATGCCTCAAACAAAATTGTCATATATTTTTAATACGAAAGACAATGGGTCAGCCCCGTCAATTTTTTTAAAATAATTTTTAAAAAAATAAAAGTATAAAACAACTTTTTTTTAAAATTGGATATGAGCTTGGGGCTGCTCCGGCTAAGGCCTACCTAAAGCCTAACTTTTCTCGTTTTAGAATAATTAAATTTTAAGTAAATATGGCCTGGCCTGAGCCTAGCTCATAGGCTGGGCCCTTTAAAAACATATAAATTTGGATTTTTACGTTAGCCCGTTGTCATTCTTAATTTTTTGCAAGAGAAAAATAGAGTTTTGCTTTTTAAAACTATATATATATATATATACACCTTTTTAAAAGCTATTTTCAAAATTTCCTAAATATAATGTTAATTTGTTTTCATACGGAAAACTTACTAATTACAACATATTTGAAACTATCCACTCTGCTCTTAATCAAGTAATTTTTTTGATTTGTTCCTTTATTTTTATCTATATTTTCCATTTATTCTTATTTATAATTTCCATTTTAACTCTTTTTTTCTTCTTTGTTTTGAGAAATTTTGGCAAAAGGTGCAATAAGAAATTTTTTAATGAGGTTACTGAGTCTAATACTACTCTTGCTCAAATACAATTTAGGTCAAAGTTCTAATTAAGTTTGATGTATATTATGTCACGTCAAAACTAGATAGTTTAGATCTATCAATGTCTTAAATTTTTTAAATTTACAAACCAAGCTACGAGTAAGGTAGAGTTCAAGCCATTAAGGTTGGAGGTCAATCCAATTCTTAAGTTCAAATCAACTCAAAACCAATCGACACGGGCTAGAGTGAAATTGCCAAGCCTAGTTATGTCGGGACGAAATTTTTTGTCCAATATTATAGTGTCTTATTTTGTTCCATAAATCTCAACCATTTATTTATACGGATCTCGCGTTTATTTATGCGGACTCATATAAATAAATGGCTGAAATTTATAAAACAAAATAAGATATTATAATATTGGGATAAAATTCGGACTAGACTGTGACTACTAGCTTGAAAAAAACTGTTTGTTCACGTAGTCGGGGTTACTTGTATTACAGACATGCAAGGCCTAAATTTTCAGCGACGTTCCATTTTCACATGTAAAGTTCTCAACATAAACTTGCATAAACAAACTAAAGAGCAATTGCTGTCAGCAAATATCCGATTTCTACTACCAAAAGTCGAGAAGAATTCTTGTCAGAATCTGCACCTGCCAAAACAAAATAAATCTTGTAAGAACTCTGCATCTGTCAAGACCCTTTAGTCGCGAGTGCAGAACGATTTGCTTCAAATTCCTCTTCAGATTTTTTCACATCTTCAAAAGATGTGATCACTTCCAGCAAACTCTCCTATATCCACAGGGATGGTAATCTCTTCAATAATTTGGGGGAGTGAAGCTGGGTCAAGTTCAAAAGATCCTTTTGGCACAAATTCTCTTTCCTTGCCCGCCAGTTTAAATGAAGGAATCATATGGGAGAACCGGAGTAGTTCAGCTGATGGAATTTGAAAACTCCCCTCACCAACTCGACAGAAAACACCCACAAACCCTTTTAGCTTATGCAAGTATGCAACACATACACCAACATCTTCATTGAAGTCAGACAAGATCTCAACGAATTCATAATCATACTTCCTATGAGTGTCTGCATCCAATTTCCATTTAATATCCCAGTTCTTAAAGAGGGCCCAAGTTTCTCCCTGCCTAGGATATATCTTGTATGGGCCATTTGGTTTGTTTTTACCACAAGGAACCACATGAGAAAACATAAGTCTCTGATCAATAGTCTCGGAGTTTCCATGCTTATACTTACCACAAGAAATTGGCAGGTCTTCTTTGATCCATTCAATTTCGCTCTTGTCATCTGGAACAGGTTCTAGCCAAGTTATCCGCAGTTTAAACACAGAAGAGAAAACTTTCCTGATTAGAGCATAAAATCTAGGCATTGCATCCACAGGATCATAAAGAGCCCAGACCTGGCCCTCTGAAAAACATTTTTCATCACGAAGTTTATCAAAGTCATTGAAATCTGGCTCATCATATGCAAAAGTCTCTGGTTCTGATGTGACTGGAGAGTTTGGATCTAATGTTGAACCAATGTGGGTCTCAGAGCTTTCCTTCCAGGCATTTTCTTCAACTCGTTCTTCATGTTCCACAATTGAAGGATCTACCTCTTTGGATTTATTCTCATCTTTCTGGTTTCCATCCTGGCTAGATTGTTTATTAGTTTCAGATCCATCACCCATCAATCCGTCTGCTTTCTGCTTGTTGGTGGCACAGGCTGACCCACCCCCCTTGGTTTTCTTTGGACGGCTCCCAAACTTTTCATCGTCACTTGCATTTTCGTTATAAGAAACCTGCTGCTTATATCGATGAGATCTCCTTGGGCCCTCTCCATGACATTCAAATTTTACTTTAGCTTTAAAATCACCATCATCATCAACGAGCATATCATCTTCATCTTTGGTGTCAGATCTTTCACTGGATTCCAAGTCTTTCTTCCTCAGTCTCTTACCATTTTCCTTTCCTGAACAAAATTCTGTATCACAACCTCGCTTTTGGGAAAATGTTGTTTTGAGATGCTCACCACTGACCACCCTTTGATTGCTCAATTCTACTCTGCGAGCTACTCGATCGAGGGCATCCTTTCTTTGGGTAAAAGTGGCCTGGTTCAGGTTAAGTGTTGTTGCCCCATGCCAACTCTTTTCATACGCAACAAAGTTCTTGCGACAAAATTGGCAGAGAAGAAACTTATTGATAACATCTATGCAATACTTGTACTTCATATTACAAAATGGACAGGCCGTCCAAAAATTCGCACAATTATTGAGAGATGCCGATCGAGGGTCTCCTTGCAGTGGCTGTTGGTGCTGGTACTTGACGCCTGTAAAGTTGCCACCAGGATTATTTTGAACACCACAGTTAGCAGTGAAGGTTGCCTTTTGTGGGCGTTTATGTTGTGGAAATTTTCCACTCTGTGAAGTTTTGCGCTTGATGTCATGCAAAGATCGTTTTCCTTTGTCCAAAAGCACTCTCTGAGCTTCTCCAATAAGTTTAAAAGCAGCTTCTGCCCCAGGATATCTGTTTTTGTCAGGATGTAGTTGGAGAGCAAACTTTCTATACTGCTTCTTGATCATAGCCTCATCAGCTGTCTCTTCAACCTCAAGTATACCATACCAATCTGTCTCATTCCCCAACAGTTTCTTCTCAGCAGCACAATGCACATCACAAACTGTCAGAATCTGAGAGATATTCTCTAAATCTTTATAAATGTGTTGGGCATTGAGGGCAATTTTACGAGCTGCAATAAAATCCTTGCTTTGCATCTTACTCTCAGCATCCGCCTTGACCCTAATAGCCTCTTCTTTATAACAATCCATTATTAATCAATCACCTAAGGAATTAAGTTGAGAAAGCATGCAATCCGTGCATTGGCACATTCAAAGCACAGAGAATCCTTGAGACCTTTAAATATCACCTCATGTGCAGTGTCATCCCTGCAAATCATACCGACCCACATCAGTGAGACCTCCAAGATTGACTGGAAAACTATCAAGGGCTGAAAGATGATGAATTTTCAAGAGCAATCACAGTTCAACATGATACCATATCCAACAACAAGTAACTATTTGCTAATGCTTATCAACGTGAACCGTATCCAACTTATGTTCCTAACCCCAGGAACTATATATTTTGCATTCTAGATTTCTAGTTCAATCCTGCAGGTACCAACCCGATGAAACAAACTTCATTTCCACATAAACAAACCCCAAGTTTAAAACTATTTAAACAGTTCAGAGTGACACCGAGTAGAAATCACACCAGCCACATTTCTAACTCAATCAACGTAAAACCCCATTTTCAGGAAGCATCAACATGATCTTACGAAACCCATCTAGTCAGATACCAAATTTTGTGACCTAAAATTCCAACTCCGTTTCATACAAGACTAAACCCAACAAAAACTTCCGATTTAGACCGCAAAAATGCAATTACCCAAATACCTAGTGATCATTATAAAAAAAACACACAAATAACTGAAGCAAACCCACATAATCAAACCAAAACAAAAAAACAGAGAGACATGCAACAAGTTCACTAATTCAAACAAACCTTGTCGGGTAAAACATAGAAAAAAGCGCGGGAAACGACGAACCGAGAGAATTAAAGACCAAAATTCGACTAAAAATATGGGGGTTTTGAGAAAGGGAGAGAACTCAAAAGCTTACTATGAACTCATGAGATGAGAGGGATCAAGTAGAAGAACCAGTCCAGAGCGGGAAATTAGTCATTTGATCTGTACGGTATGAAAAGTTTGGTTTTGGTGCCCGCGGTTCTGATAATTTTAGTCATGTGAAGTGTACGGTATGCAAAGTTTGGCTTTGGTTCCCGCGGTTTTGATTATTTTTAAAAATTATTTTATTATTTTACAAAATATTATTTATAAATTTTAATTTTGAATTGTAATTTAAAAACATTTTGTAGTATTAAAATTAAAAAATAATATTTGTTAAGTAACTATTCATTTTATTATAAAATATAATTAATCGTTATATTAATAATATGAGATCACGAATTAAATAGTTACTAACCTTTTACAATTTTTTAATTTAATGCTAAACTTTTTAAACATATCGGGTTTCAAACATTTGGGTTTGCTTGAATCCCGTACTCGATCAAACTTTGGGCCCAAAAAATTAGCGCTCAAGCCCGTCCCGGCGTCCTGGGCCATTCCATAAAAGTCAAACCTTTGAGGCAAGGAAACCCAACATGTCTAGTGAAACAATGGCTGATGCATTCTTTGGATGCCATGAGGACAGATTCAGGCTAACTAAATTGACAATTAACGACAAACACAAACAGCTGACTTTGCCAACAGTTCCCAAGCAATTGGACATGTTTTTACACAGATTATAAAGCAACCAAGAATCAAGAATTATGTTTCTGTTCACCCTTGATCCGGAACGAGTTCTGTTCAACTCGATGTAGAACAGAATGAATCTGACATGAATATTTCGTATTAGAATGAAAACGAGTGGTGTGAAAGAAACAGCTCTATCAACCAGTACTTGGCCATTGTTTTCCAGAAAAGCTCCTTGGGTGCTGCAGATCAATGTGGATGATGTGACGCCAGCAAAATGAAGAAATATGAAGTTAGAACGTATGATATTTACCAGGCAAGTTCGTGAAACTCTCAAACTGCTCATATGCCTGTCCGATGAACATTTCTAGGCCTGAAATGATAGCGGCTCCGGATTCTCCAGCTTCTCTCAATAACCGATTTATTTTGGGAGTGTATACAGCATCGAAAACCAAGGAGTAATATCTCAAAACATTCTGCAAAACACAAACAAGGCTTCAACTTCACAATCCACAAGTTTGTTTTCAGAACATCATATGATATTTTGGATATCGACCGGTTTCTCAGCTATACATAAACAGAGCAGGAACATGCTGGCTTGGTACTTTGCAAGAAATAACATGGCCCTTTGTTCTTTCATGGCTTTATATGTATGGTGAACATTCAAGACTCGTACACCGTTCACCTATCGTGAAGGATCAAACTTGCAAAACACGACTCATGATAAAACTGCCATATATCTCTCTAGTTTCAACGACTTATAGTTCTTCAGAAACCAGTCACCATCTATCTACCCCTAATCTTAATGACATCTTGGAGTGCTATCATGAAGCCATTCGTTTCTAAACCAATCAATGAAAGCTTGGATACAAAGAGTTGATGATCAAATTGTCTACGATAGAGCAGGTCGACTAAAATAATTAAAAGGAATGAAGACCGTAAAGATTACATTACTTGTTGAACAAGTTAGGAGTATGAAATATCTAATGATATACAACAGATAGAACATCGGGAAGGAGGAAACCTTAGGAATGGGTGTTTCGTCAACTTTGGGGTGCATTCCGATAGATGTTGAGTTAGCAAGAATCATGCCGTTCTCTGGATGGAAATTTTCCAAATCAGCCAGAGATATGGCATCTCCTCCTACTACATCAGCGAGTTCTTTTGCCCGATCTTCATATCAAATGGATATCACGAAGATAACAAATTCAGTGAAATATTTAGAAAAATGAAATAGATATGTTACTCGTTATATAAGAAACATGTCACGTTACTTCCATCATTTTTCTAACCCGAGTTTGTGTATAAGCAAGGTTAATGATTCTGCTGCCTTTCAACAAACCTATGTTATGCATAAGTAGGAACTTTAAGTGAGGGAACCCACCGTAGGTCCGATTGATGCATAAGTAAGAACTTTAAATGAGGGAACCCACCGTAGGTCCGATTGGCAATCACAACCCTTGCTCCTTTTTCTTTTGCACCATAAGCAAGCGACTTCCCCGCATCGCCAGCACAAATCACCACAAATAACTTGCTGGATAATGGTGAACTGGTTCTGCTGCTAATATTTTGTGAAACTGCAGAAAAAGGAATCAAATGCAGAACAATTTAAAGAGAAATAGCTGTTTATACGACGGATACGCTAGGGAGTGAAAATAGAACCTCGAATTCCATCCTCAATAGCAGAGATAGCACCGACATAGTCTGTATTGAAACCAAATAACTTTCCATCACTTTGTCTCCTTATAATGCACTTAACAGCTCCTATTCACTGAATATTAATCCAGAGTAAACCTTTATATCCAAATGCATCAAACAATTCATCAAAGAGTGGCTAATACCTCCAGAGAATTACGAGCTTGTCAAGTGCTTGGTCAGACATTAGAATTACCTTTGCAACTGGATTGACCTCATTACAGCATTTAACTGCAGCCTCCTTGTGAGGAATTGTACAACTGCATATTAAAGGAAGACATGTTCGATCAATTATCGATTATGCTCCAAACAAGCTCCATTTTCGAGTCCTCGGATACATTTAGCAAATACACACAAATGACAGAATACAGAAAGATGACTAGGTTCAACTAACTACATATAGGAAGCATTCTGCAGCTATACAAGTTAAGGTCTGTAGAAATAGAACCTGAATCCTGCAAAATCTGTGGATGAATATGTCTGCAGAAAATTAACGAGACCATCCACCAAGAAATGTACATACACTGCATTAAATCCAACTGAATTGAATGCTTTATTGTACAAACCAGGTGATTTGCTATGACCAACACAGTTCCCAATAATGCCAAATACTTTAGTATCAGGTCCAATTTGCCTGAAATTGTACAGATCCAGTAGATCTTTGATCGTTGGTTGACCAGGAGCTGAAACTACTCCGGACTCAAGGGTGCCAAATGTGAGATATCCACCGAATTTTGCGCAAAGAATTCTCGAGGTCAAACCTCTCTCACCCATAAAAATACCAATTATTGGAACCTGAAATAATAGCATACGTTAGGACAACAAGAAGTCTGTAGAACTTTTGGAAAACATAGAAATGAAGATATAATCAATGCTCATAGAAAAACAAACCAGAGATTATCAACAAAGTGAACATTATGACAATAAGTAATACAGTATCACGTTCTTACTGATTTTCGACACACTGAAATAAATTGATTCAGAGGTCCTGCTCAGCAGTAAAATGCTTCAAGGGAGGAAAATCAGAGTTCGAAGCACATTTATCGAATTGAAGCTAACCTTAAGAAATTGCCATCAAATCCAAAAATATTGGTAACTTATCATTCATAGGTTGAAAAGTAAGGCAAAATCATGGGGAAACTACTCTGCAGCTTCTCAATCATTTTCGGGAAAAATAATGGCAGAAACCCAGTGAGCTTCAGCTAATCATGTCATCGCTTACATGAGAGTGGACAGTTATCTGGAAAATGCGTGCCACATCAGTAATATCCAGAGCAGTAGTGGCAATCTTCACTATGTCAGCTCCAGCAGCTTGTATTCTTGCCACAAGATTACCAAGATCCTCAACAGAAGGAGTATTCTGATAGTTGTGTGAAGAAACAATGACTTTTACATTTTTTGGGTTTCTTTCCACGGATGGACTCGTAAAATCTTTGGGCAACCTTCACAGATCAGAGAAAATAATTAAAAGGTCAGACTTCTTCAAACTCCGTATCAATGATCCATTACGCAACAAAATGCAGAATAACGATTTCAATATCTTATACATACGAAATCATTTTCCATCAAACATGTCAATGGACTCAACAGTTTACGTGCAGAAATCATCAGTTCCTTGCAGGCATTTCAAACATTCTAAGTCAGTTTACAAAACATAAACTGACCTGAAGCTCAACATCGACATAATCAGCACCCAACTCCATGGCTAATCTAAGTGCATCCAATCGCTTGTTTTCATCACCATCATACCGACCACCTTCCCATACGGGTCTAGAGGAACATGAGTTGTTAAAAGAAAAACAAGAACACGAGTGGTTAAAATAAAAACAATCCTTAGGATAATACTAAAAGGAGAGACAGCTTGGATCGTCCAGGGTTGGCAACTCCAAACCACCCACTTCATGGTTTCTTCTCATAAACTTATATCAATAGTCAAAGCAACAGTATTTTGAACTTGAACACAAAATTCCGAAAAAATAAGAGAATATAAATTGGGTCAGCCTGAGAACCTGTAGGTGAAAAGTGTGGGCAAAGGAGAGAGCTTGATGAGCCTATCAAGATCATCAATGGATGTTACACAACCCACCCAAAAGCTAGCTTGAAGCGTAGGAGAGCCCATAAACCTATAAATCCCACATTGGGATAATTAGACCGTAACATTCCACCTCACTTTGCAGCCCAAGCACTGGTGGGTTGGCTGTGCGCTAGACTTTTTCTAGCTCCGGGCGAACACTGCTATACCGGCGTCACCACCCACATACCCACGGGCTGGCTGTGCGCTAGACTTTTTCTAGCCCCAGGCGAACACTGCTATACCGGCGTCACCACCCACATACCCACGGGCTGGCTGTGCGCTAGATCTTTTCTAGCCTCGAACGAACACTGCAATGCTAACGTCACCACCCGTGGGCATAGCACGAGGACTTGAAGAAGTGGTGTTAACCCTGATACCAATTATTATAGGTCCTGTGAAAGAACCAAGCCTTAAAGCTAACTTGAAGGGTGAGAGCGTCCATACACTTATAAATCCCACATCAGTCTCTTTTATTACCGATGTGGGATCGTAACATTGGGATTAAAGCTCTTTAAACTATCCAATCGAATCTCGACAAGGTCAGCACCACTAGCCTTAGCTTTAACGGTATCAGCCACCATTTTCTCCACCGTCTCAGCCATGATCGGAGCACAAATCAAAGTCGGATTCTTCCTCATTCCCCCTCTTGCTCCACTCTCCATTTGAGCCACCGTACAAGGAGCAGATGCCAACTTCAACCCAAGAAAACAACCAATGACATCAATTCATCCATTAAAGACAAGAGAAAAAGAAGCTGAGTTGAGATGGAATCATGGAAATCAATGGCATCCCCACTTGGAGGGCAACATAGCAATAAGAAAAGATAGTATCTTTGGAATAAAAAACTAAAAAAGATGGTTGCTTTGGAAAGCAAATGCAAACTTAAACTAAACCCATCAGTATACTTCATATAATATAATCATTCAATCAAATACATGGAAATTCAACAATACTTCTCTTTCTTACTTCCATCTTTTTCCCGGTAACCAAACATTGAAAGGGAAGGAGGATAGGGTATAGGAAACTGAAGAAGATGATTTGAAAAATGAAAGATAAAGAGATTATTACCAACAGATTGTCAGCATCCATTTTCTCTGCAGTTTAATGGAATAGTGAGGAGAGGACACAGATAGGTCCAGGTGAATCAAAAATTGGATAATCAGTGGGTTAGGTTGGCGTGGTTGGTTGGTAAACGGTCAGTTGTGTCATTTGACTCATTTCTGAACTCTCAGTTTAGCTTTGTCCTATTGTTCTTTAGTCTTGTCTTGTCTGATAATGCAATTATAAATTGAATATCCATAACCATTCTCTATTATAGATATTATAATTTTTATTAATTTAGTGTATCCCATTGGTATTATGAGTTTCGTTCCGTTTCGTACCGGCCGGCCCAAATTTGATACCGAATTTAAGTTTTAGTACCGAATTTAAATACTGATCGGTATTGGCCAATTTCGACTGTACCGACTGATACTGATCGGTATTCAAAATACCGGTCAAATACCAGCCGATACTGAAAATTTTAAAAAATTGGGAGACTTTTTTGAAAATTTTCAAAAATTTTCCTCCCTCCCTCCTACCTCTCCTTCCCCCTTTTTCAAAGTTTTTAAAATAATAATAAATATTTTATTACTAATAATAATTATAAATTAAATAAAACTTAAAAATAA
>JAOQMQ010000196.1:39919285-39945155 GCA_027563845.1 Erythroxylum subrotundum
GTGGTTATTATTTATATGTAAAATATTTAAAAATTATTGTTATTTCATATTAATTGTCATTATTATTTATTATTAAATTTTTTGAAAACATGGTTGATGTAAACAGTAAACTAGTAAAGTATACAGTAAAACTGTATAATATACCAATATGAACTATTTTATAATTTTTAAAAATTTTAGAGACTATTTCATAAATTTAAAAAATTTCTCGAAATGGTACCCGATACTAACCGGCACCGGTACAGTTCTGTTCTAGAACTCAATCCGGTACCGAGTCCGGTACGGTATTCGTAACTTTTCCCACTGTTAATAAAATTTATACAAAACATAAATTTATTATTGATGATTATTATTACAATTTTTTTATTAAATTTAAATTTCATGATTTTTTTTTTAAAACCTTAAAGTGTCCTTTAACTTCTTTTTATGAACTTAATAAATTATTGATAATTGTAATAATTCAGAAATTACATATTATTAATTCATGGTTGAAAAAAGACTCATTAATTCAATTAATATTACCCGAAGCTTGAATTAACCGTACTTGTTAACTTCGTACTGGCTCTCGGCCCTGAATCCATTCTGGAGCACAGATGACAGAGATAACCACTAGACTCTTTTTTTTTTTTTTTGGAAAAGTCGTGACTAGTATTAAGCAAGATCCAAAGTCATAACAGCAGAAATGAAGGCAGGGGAAACAGAACCTCAAAGGTGAGAGCCAGAAATAGAACCAGATGCCGAAACTAACAGATGGACAACCTGATTCGCTGACCTCCTAACATGAGAAACAGCTATAGATCGAAATTGATCTAACAAGCGGTGAATATCGGAAACCAACCCCCCAAGATAGGAACCATTATGTTTGCCGCGAATTGCGGCAACCAGTTCCAGACAATCAGATTCAACAGCAATTCGACGATTGGCAACAGCGCCCATCAACCAGCTAAGCGCCTCCCTCAACCCAACGGCCTCAACGATAACGGGGCTTGCTGCCACGCCACTATTGCATATACCGCCACCAACACAAAGACCCAGATGATCGCGAAGGATCCATCCCGCCCCTGCAGCGCCGGAGGATGGCTGAAACATAGAATCCACATTTAACTTCAGAGTACCTTCGGGGGGCGGCTCCCAGTGCAATGGGGACTATACGGTGGAAAGGATAACACCAACTTGCCTCGTCGCGACTTGGTACTACCACGAAAGCTAAACACCTTCAAAGCAGGTGAAATCGCACCAATGACTTGTATTAAGATGATGAAACTACAGTTAAATCGGTCTGTGTACCGCCTACATATATATACTTTACACAATTATTTCGTTCATACACTTAACTACCCAATTTTGTGACTGCTACTGAACTCCCAACTGCATCCTTTTCAGACTGGCTCTCATTTTCTGCCTCTGCTGCTGACAAAGTTGTCGGCAACCCTGCTGCATCCTCGGATTCGATCTGTTGCTCCGTTTTACCAGCATGATCATCCGCTTCAGCTTGAGACCTCTTTGAATCCACATCCTTTTCAGATTGGCTCTCACTTTCTACATTCTCTGCGGATGATGAAGTTGACTGCAACCCTGCATTCTCAGATACGATCTGTTGCTCAGTCTCAACAGCATGATGATCATCCGCTTCAGTTTGAAACCTCTTTGAGTCTGCATCCATTTTAGACTGACTATCATCCTCCATGGCTAAAACAGTTGAAATCAACCCTATGTCCTCTGATACGATCTGTTGCTGAGTCTTACCAGCATGATCGTCTGTTTCACATTGAGACCTCTCTGAATCTGCATCAGACTGTCCCTCATCTTTTAATCCTCCGGACAACACAGTTGATGGCAATACTGTGCCCTCAGATACAATCTGCTGCTCAGTGTCGCCAGTTTGATCTTCCACTTCAGTTTGAGACCTCTTTGAATCTGCATTCTTTTCAGATTGGCTCTCATTTTCCAACTCCGTGTCTAGCAAAGTTGAGGGCAACCCTGTGTCCTCAGATACAATCTGTTGCTCAATCTTACCAACACTATTATCTGCTTCAGATTGAGATCTCTTTGAATCAGCATCCTTCTCAGACTGGCTCTCATTTTCTACCTCCTGAGCATCTAACGAAGTTGATGGCAACCCTGTATACTCAGATACAATCTGTTGGTCAGTCTTACCAGAATGATCATCCATTTCAGATTGACAACTCTTTAGATCTGGTGAAGCAACTGGGTTGCCAACCGGAACACTCTCAGATGAGACGTTGATCTTTGTTTCTGATGGCAAAATGGAGGATGGAGACTTGAGTGAGTTTTCTTTCATGTTTGAAGAAACATCAAGCTTTCGTTCCTGCATCACCTGACACTCTGAAGGCAGAATAGAGTTCCCCAATGAGTCTTCCAGCTCTATCACTGCAGATTGACTCTGCGATTGAGTTTCAGATTCATTTGTTATCTCTGAAATCCTCAGAGGCAAGCTCTCGTTATTATCTTGATTTTCTGAGGAAGGCAAACACATGGACATTGTTCCACATTGATCTTCAGGCACAATATCACCAGCTTGAGTAACTTCAGGTTCAGTACCGGTAATCTTGCTATCTTCAGGCCTCGTCAAAACAGTTTGACATGGAATTGCATCAACATTTTCATTTTTAAACCCCTTTGGTACCTCCAGGGCCTCTGTGATTCTGTCAGGACTTCTAACAGATGAGCCTTCAGTCTTTTCAGCCTCTTTTATTAGTGAAGATGAAGGCAAGATCACATCTCCTTCAGTAATTTCAGGCTCCATACCACCAAGTCGAGATGCAACAATATTATTACTCTCCTCATCTCCAGTTGGTTTGGGTTCATCTGTTTGCATTGAGATGCTACAATCACTCTCAACATTTGAACCCTCAGACTTTTCTTCTACCATTGTTGAGGAAGACAAAGGTAAAGCATCATTTATTAATCTATCTTCAGGTATAATTTCATCAACAAGGTCGACAGCCACTTGGTCATTTCTTTCATTTTCATGAACTTCCAGTTCCTCAGAAGATGAGCTGGTTGATTGGCTCTTAGATGGAGCCTCAACCTTCTGTTCCAGCACTTCTATAGAAGTTAAAGGTAGGCCCAAGCTTTTATCACCTGATTCAGATTCTTTTGATCCATCCAGTATTGACTCAGTAAATGAACCCCTTTCAGACATTTGGTCAACTTTTTTGTCCTCTGATACAAAGGAAGATGAATTATTTTCTGATGATGTTAAGGGTTCAACCAGAGTTAAATCTCTTTGATCATTTTTGTCATGTTCAGATAATTCTGATCTTGCTGGTACCAATAGGCTGCAAAAAGAGTCCTTCCCACATAAGCCATCAGCTTTATCTTCCCCAATTACAAGGTAAGATGAATGATCATCCACGTTTTCCTGCATACACTGAGGAACATCCATATCAACCTTAGGTAAACTATTCTGATCGCTCTTTTCAGCACCAGATTCCTTTGATTCCTCTTTAACTGGGCACTTCTCAGAAGAATGGTGGTCAGGGCAAGCTTCTTCAATCAAGGAAGTTGTGCTCAGAACCATATTTTCTTTGTTATTTTCAAGCACAACCACATCTGCAGGAGATTCACCCAATTCATCAGTTTTGGCTTCAGATCCTTTAGATGCCTCTGATGCCAAATTGCAAACTAAATGTCCCTCAGGTGATCCCTCCTTCCCTTCATCCATAGCCAATGGAGATGAAGTAAGAACCATGTCTGATGACAAATCTTTTGGCACAACACCACCAACCGTATCTGATTGATCGTCCATCAAAGGATGAGAACCATGAAACCCTGTTGTGGCTAATAGACTCTTCTCATGAAAGCTTCCCATATTTTCATTGTGTGTCACCTGAGATGATATAGAGACAAGTTCCTCTGTAATAGTTTGTTTTGCAAATTTGCCAGTCTTTGAAACATCAATATCACGGCTTATTTCATCAGCACAACTGCTAGGCACTTCCTCACTAGAAGAAGAGAGATGCTTAAGCGACGAAACCTGTTGATACAGCCAATAAATATCATTTATATAAACCAAAGAACTTTATGTAAAAATTAAGGACAAATAAATCAATTTGTAAGTTGTAACTCCCACAACAGGAAAATTTCACACAGTAAGCAAATCAACAAGCCACACAAGAACTGTTTGTATAAAAGGCTTGCCATCAATAGTATTACCTCTTAAATATCAATCTGCAGATTAAGTTTTGCTGGAACCATTACTAAGAATTAGCCAACGAGCTATGGTGTAAATAGAAGGCAGGTCATCGTTACAAAGATAAAACTGAGGCAATAACACAATTTAAAAATAAATAAATAATAAGGCATGTCTCACTAGAACAGTTCACTGTATCTAAATAATACGCAACTTAACTAGTATTTGAATTTCTCACAGCCAAAAAACTGCAAACCAATAGGCATGGGACTATGCCATTAGACTCACGGAACAAAAGAACTGTTAAAGTTCAAAATTTATAGTTTGAGCAGGAACCCTGAACTTCAATGATATTTCCCAAATTCTAGGTAGTCCCGCGCATGTCAACAAAGTGAGGCATAGACAGACATTGAGGTAGGGGACAAGATAAGAAAAGAATTATTAGCATAAGAATGTCCATACAGCCAATGCTGCTGCTGCTAATGATAAGGGCAATCATCAAAATTAATTTAGTTGCATCACCTGTGACATAGCAGATTGTATTTGCATACTGGATGCAACAATGGAATCATCTTTGGCCATTTCAAACCCAGGTGGAAGTTCTTTCCCAATATGATCTTCTGGGATTGATTCTGTCTTGGAAGATTCATCATGTGAAACTCTTGCACATGCTTCTGATAAGTTTGATACTTTAGTGCACATATCTATACACAAACCCTCTGTATTTTCATTTCCAGGATGCAAGTTGACTGCAATTTGATCATTCTTCTGACTGACAGATTCAGAAGGGAAATTTTCTGGTGAAGACAAATATTCTTCCGCCTTGGAAACTACCTCACTACTTCCAACTCCAAAATGTAGTTCTGTTACAACATTTTCTTCAGTAACATCTTGAGGGTCAATCGAAGCAGTAACAAAATCTTTTGGACAAGGCACTTTAGTTTCAGAATTGTCCACTTCCATGTTGCAACCCTCGGTATTATCAACCTCAACTCTTTTAATAGCCTGTGGCAGCTGCAAGAAACCTTGATCTTCCGGAACTAACTCTTTTGTAGTAGACTCAGAAGTGATCGACTGCAAAGGCTCAGACACAAGATTCTTTTCATCTTTATTTCCAATAGACAAACCTTCTGATTTGCCTAATTCTGAAGCTATTTCTTGTGAACAGACAGCATTATAACTTGACATTACGTTATCCAAGCCATGATCAGGTCCAAGATTATTGATATTCTCAGAACCTTCTACAATAGCTTCACCAGGAAAGGCAGCGTCCTTAGATATGGTGGTGCATTCATCGGACCTCACACAATGTTCCCTTGCTTGCTCAACATCTTTTGAATGATCAAAACCAATTGATGTGGGTGTCTGCATGAGGTTATTGCCCAAAGCATCAGAAGTTTCATTCGTTTCCAATAACTCTACAGAGTCCCCAACCATAGCAGCTCCTGGGCAACTTTTGATCCCCTCAACACCTAGGATTTCAAGAGGCAGATTATCAACTGATGCTTCCTTTGAAGATCCACTACAGTTTCCAGAAGTAATCTCAACCACATTACAACTGCTAGAAGTTGGCTGATCCACAGTAGGAGAAATAATCATCCCCATCTCAGCATGACAAACAACCGCATCAGGTTTCACAGAAGTAGTAGGAGCTTCGACACTTGAAACAAGTAAAGCAGATGGGAATGATGTACTTAGGGAAGCTTCTTTTTCATTTTCCAAATTGCTCTTGATAGGACTGTTTGTAGTTGTACTAGACAGTGTCCCTGTCAGATTACCACCAACTTCATCATCTTTAATACAAATTGGATACTCCATCTCATGATTAATAACTTTAATGGCTGAAGATTTCAGAGACCCATTTGCAGAGTCATCCAGTTTCATGTCAGGAGGCTCTTCCGCAGATTTAGATTGCACATTTGAGCCATCCTCATTGATGAATGCATGTGCATCAGGAGCAGGGAGATCAAAAGGATCTCTGCAAGATGAAGCATCTTTTGTTTCACCAGTACTGAGTAGATTTGATTGAGGCACCTCCATAAATGTTGTAGGGTTTTGGTGTGAAGCCTCTGCCGAAGCTGCCAGAATTTCAGATGTACCGTCTGTTGTCTTGATTTCCAGTTTCAAACCATCCTTTCCTGGACTAGAATCATTCTTCAAAGTAGAAGAATTGTTCCTTTCCATTCCAAAACCAACTTTACACGCAGATTGTGGAGAATTCTCACTTAAAATTTCTTTAACTTGAGCTTCTCTTTCCAAAATTGGTATCATTGAATGAGTTACATCCTCTGAGATTTGGTTTTTCACCACCTCCACATCTGTCTTGCTTGATACAGGTACAGCAGGAGCACTTTTACTTTCATTCTTACAAGGGTCAACAATTTTGGTTTTTGGTGAGCAAGACTCAGAGAAGATCTCCTTCATCACTCGAGCAACATCAGTAACATCAGCAGTCTGAATTCGTCCGAAGACCGGAATTCCACTAGCATCTTTTCTTTTTGGATCTTGACCAATGATGCCACTAGGTAAATTCCCTTCCTGGAATTTTTTTGGAGAAAAATCAAATATTTGTCAGAAGTAATAGTTGAATTCTTCCACACATGGAAAACATGATACTGGATGTACACACAACATACCTATCCATAACATAATATAAACAAATTAATATACCTGAGGAAGATTTATCATTTCTTTTGGTTCGTTATCTTGCTTAATTTTCAGGGACGCAGCCTTGTTTACTGGAAAATCTCTCGGATTATTATGCAGATCCTGACTAACTGAAGTATCGACAGCAGGTGAAACAGGACCTTGTTTTTTCCCTCTACGCCTAGGTGCTTCTGCTCTATTTGCACCCTTTCGACCTTGCCTTTTGACTTGAACTGCATCTGGAAGGGTAGATTGTGAGGCAGGAGTGACCGAAATAGAGCTAGATTGTGGGGCAGTTGTGAGTGAAGTATAAGACATAATTGGCTGCAAGTTGGGAGCAATCTTTGCAGAAGGATGATTTTCAGTCCTTCCAACAGTTTCAGCAGCAGCAGAGTCGGGCAATGATTCAATAACTGGACCAAGAACTGCAGATGTTTTACTCAATGAGCTTTGGCTCTGGGCCTCCTCCACAGAGGTCTTATTTATTGTGGGTGAAGTCAGGCCAACTCCACCTTCATCTCGAGAAAGTTCGCCCAATTTAGTTTTCGGCAAGCTACTTTCTACTGAAACTTCTTTTGTGACAGAAGCTACATTACAATTAGCAGTAACTTGAATTCCATCTGCACCATATAAAAAATAATATTTACATTGGGCTAGAACAATATCAGTTTCTACATGACATAAATGCACATCTCCTACCTGTAGACCTGGCAGCACCTTCAGGAATGGTTGATAGGCTGATTACTTCTAGGTGTGGAATAACTTCACCTGATTCTCCAGTTGATTTTTTATCATGAGCTGCAGTACTGGATGCATCCTCCTGGTTTACATTTCTCAGTTCCTGAATATTGTTTCCCTGGTTGCTTCTAGTAGCGATGGCTTTACTACCTAATGAGTCACTAGATTTAATCTGCGAGAGTGGACTTGAATTTGAAGGCTCAGATGAGGCTTCCAGAACAGAAGGTGATACCAAAACTTGCTTCCTACCACGACGTCGCGGTGCTCCTGTTCCACTTTGGTTACTCACATTTTGCCCTTTCACGCATGTAGAAACGGTAGGGGAAGGTGAAGATGACTGTAAGGGAGAAGATGCAGAAGGGTTTAACTGAGAACCCACCGTAATCACTGACTCGTTTTTAGCAGCTCCTCCAACACCTTCTACAGCAGAACTGCCAGGTAGATTACCAAGACTAGAAGGGACAGAAGCACTAGAAACATTTCCTGTGGGGCCAATGAGTGCTGTACTGACAGATGTACTTTGTGATTGTTCATTCTTTTTTGAATCAGGAACAGATAAATTCTGCTGACTAGGCAACAGCGCTTCATGTTTCTTTCCCCTGCGACGAGGTGCTTGTACTCCACTCTGAGATTTCCTACCTCGTCCCTTTGATTGCACTGTTACAGAAGGACATGCAGGGATAGGTTGAGGAGCTGATGCAACAAAAACTGAAGGGGTGGGAAGTTGAGGGTTTGAAGAAATCTCTACGCCAGATTGCTGTGGGGCTTCAGTGCTATTTCCTACTAAATTAGAAGAACCAGGAGAAGGATCAGGAGTACAAGTTTTTGAAGTGGAGTCAATTACTGTCGGTAAGCCCAAATCAACTTTGCCTGCCTCAGAAGGAACCAGAAGTGTCGGAGTATTTGGAGATTTATCTAAAGCTACCCTTCTTGGCCTCCCACGTCCCCTCTTTTGTGGTGGTGTTACCTCTTTGCTCTGCTCAATAGGTTGAGGCTCTCTAGGTTGTGGTGGAGGGAATGGTGCCAAAGGTTCAGTGATCCTAATGGCATTCCCAGATTCTGTAGCATCTTTAGGCAAATTCCTCTCTACTGTTTCTTCCTTAACCTTTGGAGAATCAGGAGAGTCAACTTGACATATCTTCTCAAATTCCTCTTCAGTCCATTGCTCTTCATAGGATCGCACCTGAGTAAGTAAGATTCCAAAATAACAGTAAGAAAAAATCATAATAGCGCATGAGATGTATGATTTTCCTATAATAATAAGTATCAACACACCTCTCTTGCCCGCTTGCCCCTTCCATAGTGCTGGGTGTCAAGGCTGCCAAGGTATCGGTCCGTTCTTTTCACTCCTACATTAGATACTACTGGAGTCTTGGGTGCATCATATAACTTCATAGCCTCATACAATGCTTTCAAGTCATCATCCGTTACAAGGCGAGAAGGCAAAGGAGGTAAAGGATCAGAAGCATGTATGCCCTGTGTCAATAACAAATTTTTCCATGTTGCCTGCAGGTTTATGAGATTAAGTAAGCAATTTTTTGAGTTGTGGCGAGCTATAAACACAAGCAAATTTACAAATACCATCTCCACTTCTCGCCTTTGTTTATCAACTGATTCAAATGTATCAATCTCTGACTCACTGCAAACATAGATATAAAATCATGAAAAGTTAGACCTAATCGAGATGATCTAACCACAGACCAAAATATCAATATTGAGTAAATATAGAACTAAACCAGGATACCAAACAAAAGGTATCATAAATATGAAACATGTTTCTCACACAATCAAAAACCAAAATAATTCCTAGCGCTTTCAGAAGCAAGAGGCTGCAGTTAACAACTAAGCTATTCCAATTACGTAAGAGTTCCTTCTTTGGTAACAACTAATGAATCTAGAGAGGAAGTAGTGCTTGTCTTCATCAGTACTTGTACCTTTTGTGGCAGACAGTAGTCCTTTAAATACGACAATATTCTTAATTTTGCCTATCTGGGATTGAAGTTAACAGTTAAAGAATAGATAGAGGAAGTAATTTTTGACTGTTTCAGTCCTTGCGTTTGTTTGTGGAAAACAATAATCCTTTCAAAATGACAACGTTCTTAATTTTGCCTATCTGGTTTCAAACTTGGGGGATAAAGAAAACAGTTGCTTGCTGATAATCAAGCCAATCCAGCTAATGTTCTTACCACCAATGTAGATTCCAATTTAGACCAACAATGAAGGTCAGAAAAAGCTTCACTTATTCTTGAAGCAACACCTGATTTGCAAGCATTTACTGACCATACCGAAAGAGAGATAAAGGTAACAGATGCATGCTAAAGACTAAGCCAATTAAACTCATGTCCTCACCACCAAAGTAGATTCCAATTTAGAACTAGAACGAAAGTCTGAAAAGGTTTGACCTATTCTTGAAGAAACACTATGCACCAGCTCCATCATGGTGTTTTACAATTTTGACAATAACTTAGCTTCTAAAAATTTGAGAATAAGAGCTACTAGAACCCCCCAAATTATGTCAAAGTAAAAGAACTGGCAAATATATCACTAGAATGAAACAAATTTCACCTGCGGGCCAAGATATCATTGAGACCATCATCATCCAATACAGGGGCAGCTTCCTCTTTCTTACATTCTCGCAGCAGTGATTCCAGATATTCTCTTCGATCTTCTGCACTGTTAGATGTCACAGGACAATTATCCAGGGCATTAGCCAGACCACTTCAAGAGGGCTTTCCATCTATGCAGGAAAAAAAAATTACAAAACAGATATCCCAATTCACCTAGTATTGTTGTCGAAGAAACCAGCAGTAATACTCTGATTAGCAACTCCCAATTTATGCTCAGCTGCTGCTCTCACTTGTTCTTCAACAGTTTGGACCTTATGACAAATGATAAATTCCAGAATAAGTGAAAAGAATAAAAAGGAAAAACAGATTCAGGGATCAACGTAAAAGATGTCAAATGAGAATGACTTCTAAGCCAATACAGCCTGCATCCCCAACTCCACAAGAAAGGTCATCGTAGAAACATCCTGGGCCTTAGATCCTTTAAAATATGCCGTGTCAATTCGTAGATTATGATTTGTGATTTACAAATCAGATGAATATAATAGATTGGATATCTTGTGGATTCAGAATTTCAGATTGTGTAAAGGTGTGGAAGATTCAAAAAAGAAAAGAAAAGAAAAGAAAAGACTTTTACATGACATGCATCTCAAGTTGAAGCTTCAACTCTTCTACATGAACTTGACAAAATAAGGATCCCAAAAATATCCACACACAAAAAATGGACAACACAAAAAAGATAGCTCTTCCACTTTAGAGCCTCTAGATCAAATATGATGCTACAAATTTCAAAAGCACAAACAAGAAGCCCTCCACCTCCATTCTAAAAAAGAAAAATATCATTTTGGACCAAATTAGGTGAAATAGGCCAAAATTTTCCACAAGATTGAAGGGAAGCAAAAAAGAGGATTAAAGAACTGCTACTTAGCAAGATTTCCAATTTATTAGCTTTCACTTGAACTGAAACAGCAAAACTTCATGGGGCAGAGTTTCACATACGATGCCATTTGTCAAACCACCGCTTGAAATTCCAGGCTTTTACTCTGTTATGGGCCCGTGCTTGGGATCGAGTCCAAGGACGATTCTCAATAAAGTTAATCTCTTTCCCCTTATTTACATTGGTTCCCTTCCTTGCAGAACCTATTTTTGGTGATGAAGAACTGGCAGCACTTGTCAAGGACAAGGTCTGCCGAGATTAGGCTAAATTACTCTACTCCTAATTAGCTAATTTTTATGATAACTTCTTCCTTACTTTTATTGCATAACATAATAGCCTTATATAGGCAAAAAAAACATACAAGTTCCACCTAAACTAGGACTCCTAGAAAGACTCCTATTCAAGCTGTTTTTATTAACATAACTATAACATAAACTAGTGCAGAAATAATAGACTCCTACTCCTAATAAAGCACTCCTCTAATAGACTCCTACTCCTAATAAAACACTCCTCTAATAGACTCCTAATAAAACACTACTCTTTGCAAGTAGTAGGTTCTTCCCACAATGCATCCATATCATACTCATGATACTGATCATATAAAATTTACATGTTAACAAAGTCTTAACTACAAATGGAATCTAAGGCCATCATTTCTAAATTCAGAAGCCCCAGAAGATAATGTAGGTGGGGAAAGTACATACTGTTTCAAATCGAAGAACAAGCACATCCCTCTTCTGACCAATCCTGTGAGCCCTTGCTTGTGCTTGAAGATCCACCTGACAAATAACGAAGGGTTTAATCAGCTTTCGGATAAGCTACGAAAACTAAGAAATCAAGAGCAATGATCAAGTGTATAACCTGAGGATTCCAGTCAGTGTCGAATATAATCACAGTATCAGCAGCCTGAAGATTCACCCCAACACCACCAGCTCGAATGCTAAAACAATATAATTAACTATCACACTTATGGACATTAATTTTTAGGCAACATTAGGAACATAGAATCTAACAAAAGCATGGGTACACTTGAAATTCATTACTATGATTGTTAACATTCCACATTTTTTCTACAAGATTGAAAGAACGATACACAAAAAGTTTTCCAATATTAAATAATAAAATTTAACATCAGTCACTAGTTTTCACTGAACATTTAACTTCAAGCATCTTTCCTTTCTATTCAAATCAAACAGACTCCAGTAAAATCTTACAAAAGCAGTAACATGATTTTGTTAAGCAGATTTGTAGAAGGATTACCTAAGTAAAAATATGAAATAGGGTGAATCTGGTCGGTTAAACTGTTCAATAAGAGCACCACGATCACCACCACATGTATGACCATCCAAACGTAGGTACCAATACTTTTTCCAAGCAAGATATTCCTCCATGACGTCAAGCAACCTAGTCATCGTGGAAAAGAAAAGAACCTGCAGGGCTCCAGTTTAAGTGCTAAATCCTCAAAAAATAGAATAACTACAAAAAAAAGTTGAAATATACAAAAAAAGGTTCACATTCAGATGAAAAGAAAACATAGATATTCACAATATGCATTTCAGTTCAGTTAAAACAGATATAAAAATTAAAAAAAAAAGTGTCTTAAACTAAGTATATGAAGGTGAATAGCATGAGCGCGGGACTATTTCAAAAGAAATGGTAAAACATTTTTGAAACAGTACCATCTTTAGGGAGGAAACAGTACGTTGCTGGCTCACCAGAGTTTTTCTTAACAAGCAAATGAATAAAGACTGTACACTAAGAATTGAATGGAAATATTATCAAGATTAAAGCAATACACTGAAACAACAATAAAATTTCCAAGCAGTCACCAAATGCATTCACATTCAATTACTATATATTGTATGCTAAGAATGCACCAACTCATTGGAGATGTCCATACCCGGTGGTCTGTTGCCTTCAGTTTGGGTAGTAATCTGTCTAACATTTCAAGCTTCCCACAAAGTCTAATAATTGGTGGTAGAAAATGTTTTGGTATCAAGCTATCAACCTACAAAAGGCAACCAAATATTAGGGCCAAATTTAAAGTACCAAAAAAGAAATAAAGAATAACATGAAGCTTATAACATTCACATCAACTCCAAAGAGGGATTAATTGAAGAAGGAATAACAGACAGATTGAAACTGAAATCTCTAAGAAATTATACGGATTCTTTATATTTACTGTTATTCTAAACACAAAAACTCCAACTGAAGAATAGAAATTTGGAAAAGAGCATGCCTCGTCTGCATGAAGCTGGCTAAGATATGGATGATTGCAAATGTTGCGAAGCTCCATAACTGAATTGTGCACCGATCGGGACTGCAAAAATGTCAGTATTCTAAAGTCAAAATGCAGTGTTGCATATACAATAGTTTCAGCTCTCCATTAAAGAAACAGAACAGTGAGAATATCGTGAATTGAAGGAAACCTTTGAATTCCCAATTGACCCCAGATTTTCTTCCACCCTCTTCATCAAAAGCTTCTGATAAGCAGAAGCCTCACATCTTATAAGTCTCTCAATCTTTTCAGGAAGTTCATTCTCAACCTACAAAAGGAATTAGAGAAATCAAGCATTTAAATTCCACAATTTCAGAGACAAATTGCAAAAGGAAAACAAAAATTAAAGCTAAAAACAATTTGTTAACATTCACTTAATACTGGGAAAATAGTTTTTGGCCATTAGTAGCCGTTTATTGAAGGGACTTTTCCACAGTTTTATGCATTCACATCACAGAGCATGCACAAAAACACCAAAGAAAATAATCACAACAAAGTGCCAATCATTATAAGGACCTTATGTTTCAGTCTTCGCAGTACAAATGGTCGAAGAACTTGGTGAAGACGATTAATGATCAACAAATTCTCCTCCTCTGATAGCAAGGCCTTGATGAAGAAAGAAAGCAAGAAGAAAATAAGAACTTCCATTATCAAGAAAAAATTGACAGATATAAAAAGAAAAAAAATCAAAAGAACGCCAGGAGCATAAAAAGTGAAATGACTTACTTCTTCAGCTGAATTATCACCGTTACTCTCAAAGGGTTTGTTGAACCACTGAGAGAAGTCCTCTGATGAATTAAATATATTAGGCAACAAGAAGTTAAGCAGAGCCCACAACTCCTCGAGATTATTCTACATTCGAGAAGAAGAAAATGGAATGTCAAGTTTATAACATGTGAAAACTGAGATGAGTCATCCATGTGGCTAGAAGAATGTTTATCCTAGACGGCATGCAAAACATAAAAGTTATACAAGAGAATACAAGATCAAATACAAGGTTTCCATTTATTTACCTGTAAAGGAGTTCCAGTTAATAGCAACCTGTGAGAGCTCTGATAATGCTTCAGGTCAGCATTCAATTTGCAAGAAGCATTCTTTATACGATGACCTTCATCAATTATAATATAATGCCAATGTATCTTACTCAGTTTTGGCCTATCATGCTTGTTCATCAAATACTCATACGTAGTTAAAAGGACATTGAATTTCTGATGCACAATCTGTTCCCTGAAATGAACATGGACAACAGTTATGCATTGAACACAACTTTAAAGTAAAGGGAAGAAGGGTTGCCTTGCAATTACTTAAATAGCCTACGCCTTTCCTCAGGAGGCCCAGAATACACAATCTTTTGTACTCCAGGGGCCCAAAAATTGATTTCAGACTCCCATCCGGGTAAAACTGAAGAAGGTACAACCACCAGGAAAGGACCTCTATCATTTTTTGTTTCCATCAGATAACATATGAGAGAAATAACCTTCCAAAAAAGAGAACAAAAAGAAAAAAAGAAGTCATGTCTCAAACTTCCAGTCTGAAACTATAGTACAAGTAATAGACTGGACTCCAAATATTTTTCCCGAATACCTGTACAGTTTTCCCAAGTCCCATTTCATCAGCAAGAATGCCATTCACATGATTGTTGTACAATGAAACTAGCCATCTTAATCCATTCATTTGATACCTGAAGGACACATACCCACAGTCGTTTAAGAAATTTTTGAACTGGAAAGCATTCATGTTTACACTGAGGAGGAAAATAAAAGATCAAATTCCATCCTGAAATCGAACATAACTGCATCGGCAAGATCCCAGGACACAAGGATGTCTTAGAATCACACGAATGACATACTCGGAAAAACTAAAAAATGAGTAACTGCATGTTCCACTTACTCCCTTAATTTTCCACCATGAAGACAAGTTGGCTGCTCTGTGATGCTCTCCTTTATACTGAATAAAATAAAAAATGTCATAAAAATTATAAAAGCTGAGAAGAAAGCATGATTTTGAGAAACACCTAGGCAGCTTTGAGGTAAACATTTGATGAGGCTGAATAATGCACCACTACACATATACAACCACTACGTAAATAGAACAACTTTCCTTCCACACACATGAAACAGACAAAGTAAAGAAATATTCCAGAAGCCAACCACACACTTCTAGTCAAGCATACAAACTTGTACCCCATGAAACAAATTTATTCTTCATCAAAAAAGAAGTAAATTAATGGTAAAACATCAAAGAGACAATAAAGAAGTAAAGTTGATACCTGTGGGCCATCATATAGTATTTTTCATTGCTCTCCATATAATGCTGCATAGTGAAACAATGACAGAGGAATGAGCCAAGCATTCCAAAGCAAACTTGAGACAGCACACAGAGAAGAAACTTGCCTTTGCCTGATCGCTTTCATCTTCATTCTCAACAGCAGTCTCATTCTTCTCAACAACAGTTCCAGGTCCAATTTGTGTCTCATCCATATCATTTTCGAAGTCATTTGCCATAGCCTTTGCCTCCTGAAGTTTGGACCCCACTTTTTGAAGGTACTTCTCAGTTTCTTTGAGCAGTTGCTTTACCCGATCAGATTTTGCATCCTATACCATTGACAGGAATTTTCATAAATTTAAGGCAACAAAGCAACATGGATTCAAATCAGTAAATTCTAATGAGACAATAACCACGATCTAACCTGCACCATTCGCAAATACCCCTCCACATCGTTTATTTTTAACAAGTTAATCTTTTCACGCTGAATTCTGTCAATTTTCTCGCGATGAATACGCTCCTTTCTCTTATGGAACTCCTTGACATACCTGTTGAAGCCCTTCCAACGTTCTCTCTTAATCTTAAACACATCATCCAGTCTTTCCCTAAATGAGGTTAACAACAAATCAAACAAAAAGCAGAGAACTATAGAAGCTTAGAGATTTCACATAAATCAATGAATATATAAAGAGGAAGTGAGCTAGATAAGACATACTTATGAACTTCTATCTCAGCAAAGAACTCCTTTTGTCTCTCACGAATCCTCTTTTGTCGTTCCTCTCTCATTTTCTGCTCATATTTTTCAAGTTGTTTTACCCTTCTACCATGTTTATGTTTTTTACATGACCTCAAACGCTCCACTTCAGAAGCGATTGGCTTGAAAAAGTCATTCAGAAAATCACTGTCCAAGACCACGGAAAGTTTATGTAAGAAAAACATACAATTTGGATTAAGAAATTAGCAAACTTGATCCAGAAAGACATTTCAGTCTGGGATGGAATTCTGCAGAAAGATCATTTCTTAAATGATAGAAAATCACCTGCGAAGTCGGCGCTGAAGCTCTAATAATTGCAGCTTTTTCAGTTCAATGACGCTTTTGGTTTTGGCAGAAATATCTTCAGATGAGTTCACTGCTTCCTGCATGACATATATAAAGACCTTAAAATGATGGCACAAAATACAACACATGGGAAAATATTTATGTATATCCTACACATATTTTGCATTAAATTTCTGATAAAGGAACAACTTCCAACATAGGTTCTTCGTAGATTAATCAAGAAGAGATGAACAGGAATATGATTTAACAAGTAATTTTCAGGCTAGTAATATCTCTCTCTAAGGCCATTTGATTTCATCAAGTTGTTAATTTTTTTGAACAGTAATTGGCCCAAATGATAAGAGGAAAGGGAAAGAAGGGCACAAAAGTCGACTAATTGGCAATGGCAAACAAGAAAACAGAGCATCAAACAAACAAGGAAGGAATTTCAAAACAAACCTTTAACTTCTCAAAGCAAGTAGCAATCCTTTGTTTTTTCCTTTTTTGTTTAAGAAGCCAAGTTTGCTCAACTCGAAGTTTCTTTTTTTGATGATCCATTATCCATTTCTCTGACATTGTGTACTTTGGAGAAGGAGGAGACTCATTAGAAGCTGACCTATCCTCATCATCTTGTTCCAATGAGGATATGCCATTCCTCACTTTATCGTCAAGGGGCATAACGTTGCATCCATGTGAAGCATATCCTGTTTGAAATGCAGTATATTTCAGATCCTATAAACTAACTAACACAAGTAATCGAAGTAATTTGAAAGCTGGTGTTAATGGTTTAGTTTCTTTTGGAGAAAGCATTACTGCTCTGAGAAATGTGCTTTATCAATCATCACAGTGACATCCTTTACTTGAGATGGCTATTGTCCATTTCTGAGGTAAGTGGGTTATCCCAGAACGGTACTGGAATATAAAAAGAAATGAGCAGCAATTAGGTCACCTGAAGCAGCATTGCTATCAAGACTTTGAAATTGACTAGAGATGTTATCCTTTTTGTCTGCCACCAATCCATGCTGAGTAACAGTTGATGGTAAGAATCCATGGGGAACCTCGTCATGACTACCAATTCCCATCCAGTTCATTGTCTCGGGATTCACCTGCTTATTTATACTCTTTGAAGAAGAGGCAAGATAAGCCTTTCCAACTTGATGGCCATTCTCCACATCATTCATAGCACTAGCAAAAGTCAAGTCACCCCTTGTATTAGCGGACTCAGGCTGTCTCAAAGCAGTAAGTGAGAATGCCTGTGATTCCAACATTTCCTGCCCCTGCATTTCAGCCTCCAGTTTCCTTGCTGCCATTTGATGTTTCCTATCATCTACGGATAGATCAGATTGTGGACCACTTTTATCCTCAGTCGACTTCAATCTATCTGCTTCTTTCGTTAAAAAGTTGGTATCCGGAAATCTTCCACTAGATGAGGCACCTGGAGGTAAAGTGACAGTGTCCCTTACATTATTAGGCCTTCCAAATGACATTGTTTCTCGAGCATTGAATGGATCATTAGATGATTGTGCCTTTCCTTTATGATCAACCAGCTCTTTGTGAGGGCCATCTGAACCATCACCTAAAAGTCACCAAGTACAAAGACGGAAAATGATAAGAATAGAAGTAAGTCTTCTACAAAGCCAAATTCAGATCAAGATAGAGTTGATCATGATCCATGAGCAAAGATCAAGGAGGACTTTCACAGGTTCTCAAATTAGGACTAGGAGCTCATGCCTAGCCCTGTCCCACTACAGCTCACTAGAAATTGGCAACCTGGTTTGGGATGGGAAAGTGAAGGACCCAAGCCTAAGTTAAGATCCATTCAGTCGGGGATGAGTTCTTGTTTCCAATTGTATCAATTATGTTAAAATGAAAAACAATTTTACGTTTCAGAAATTTACTGTTGCATATTACAATTACAACTTCAAAAAATAACATATGGAGCATCACGTACTACCATACTAATGTATGAAGCCTCAAATATTATATACAAACAGTAAGACAAAGGGAATCAGATATCCTAAATGCCTAAAAAATATCTATATAATCAGCAGTTGGAGAAAAATGTGTTGAACTTAATATATATGTATATGTACATACATTAGAGAGAGGTCAAGCAAGAGAAAAAAGAATGAAATGAATGTTTGCAGAGGGGTCAAGTTTTAACCGAATTTGGGGGGTTCTTGACTAGCCTAAAATTCAAGAGGTCTCGCTATTTTGACAATGCCAAACTAACACACTGACACACACCCGAGATATGCTGTCAAACCCTGCTGACAAACAAACCGACCGAAATGATGAGTCAATAATCAGCTTTGGTCCAGAAATATTACCATCTTTAGGGAAGATGTTCCCCAAGGCTATTTCAAGATGCAGTTTCTTCGGAATCAAATTATTTCTGCAACACATTATTTCATAACAATTAGAAAAATCAACCAAGAACAACATAGGTTCCAACAATATGTTGGATGACCAGGGAAAGTCAAAGTTCACCGACTAGATCTATCACCTGAATGCCAAAAAGACGAGGCACTGCGCTCTGAGCTGTTTCAACTGTTGCTCTTTAAAAGGCATTCCCGATGATACAGGACCCTGGGAAACAGGAGATTTCCCAACATCTCTAGGAGCTGTCATTCTACCACCCTTGTGTAAATGAATAACAGATGTGTAAAAATACAAGGAGCTTGAAATGCAAATAAGCACAGCATTCAAAACATTGATAAAAATTACCACCCTTGTGTAAATGAATAACAGGTGTAAAAATACACGGAGCTTGAAATGCAAATAAGCACAGCATTCAAAACATTGATAAAAATTAGGAACAAGAACATGAGAAGATGTCGGTGGATCCCTTTTAAAATTGAAGCAGCAAAGACAACTTGGAATTAATACATGAGGACAACAGCAGAAAGCAAGTTTTCTTTATAATAACTTATTTTTGGTTTTTCTGTTCACCTTCCAGCTTATTTTTAATCCTGCAGAGGTAAGATATGACCAGTGCTTCGGCATCAAAATTTAAACAACATAGCTCCACTCTCTCAGTCAAAAATAATTAAGAGAACATTATAACTTACAAGCTGATGCTGAAGAAATAAAACCCTCTAGGTTGTTTAAGAAGAAATTGTGGGTGATTTCAAGAAAGGGCCATCAGATACCAGCACCTTAACTTGATAGAGTAATCCTACAGCCATCTCTAAATTCTAGAATTCAAGTCTCTATAGCAAGCCACTAGTTATAATTTACAGATTAGTAACATGTAACCTCCCTCTGTGTTATAAACTTTCCAAAAAAAAAAGCGCTCATGTATCTTGGGTATAGATATCGGCAAGCTATGGTATTAATATCAAACTTCACAGCATAGAAGCATGTTTTAACTCCTTTTTCTAGTGACAAACCACAGGGAACCTTCAAACCACTTTCAAGAAATTTTACACATTAAATCTGCACTCCAAGAGATGTACTGTATCTAGTCTTTATGTTCCTTTCCTCAATATTTTTGTTTCTTATTGAGCTACAGCCTAAGATGAATTTTAATACATGATTCAAAATGACAGGTATTTTATTAACCAGCCGCTCAAAAGGCCCAAATCATTATCCCCACCTTTAAGAGCCAAAATTGGTCAGTCTTTAAACAACCAACAGTTCGAATTCAGAAAACTGTAGCATTGTTATGAGGATGACATCAGATTAATCAAATTGGCTAAAGTAGCATCTTCAGATATGTAAGACCCATCCATCTATTATGAAGAAGGTCAAAGCATCAAGAAACACCAATGTTAACTTTGATGATTCATTATTAAGCTGTCACTATGTTCAGAACAACAATGTAACTGAAGATATTCCCTTTTACCATAGTAATTGTACCTGAAATTTTGTATCCATAACTGTATTTGAACATCCTCCATCAATTTCTAAAACCTTTCCTGTAGAAAGTGATGTTGCCAAGTCATCCACCCTATTCGCAGGAAGAGGGTGAGCTTCTACTGTCTTTTCACTGGTCACTTTTGCTAATCCTATGTCTCCCATAGGGTATGGACTGGAAGAGATACCTCCATGAACCTTGCTAAAAGCACCTAAAACATCAACAGTACCAAGGACAAGATCATTAATGGCCTTTACAAAAAAGGCTCAGACCAGAAATTTAGCGTATAATAGCAAAACCAATCATTTGAATGGATGCACAAAAGGAGTTCTCATTCCGGCAGCTATAATGTGGACGAAAAAGTAAATGAAATGACCATAACTACTCCTAGAGCTTGTAATTAAACTCAAACAATGTATCTAACATCATACTAAAGACGTCCACCTGCCCACAAATAAGAACCAAAAACAGTTTTATAATTACTAAAGCGTAGTAAGTTTATTCGGTTCTTACTTGATCCAAGAGGTGCAGTTGCTGACTGCTGCATCAGAATTTCAGCTGTCATATTACTAGAAACAGTATTAGAAGAAGAGAACCTGGGAACCTGAGATCTTTCTAGAGGTAATCCTGTCTTATTCTGAATCCAGACACCCCTGGAAGAAAGATTTTCATGCATTGGTTGAAGATAGGCCCCTTGTTGCCCTGCAGATGCATTGATGGAAGAAGCTTCCAACTGGCCACTGCCAGATACTGTATTGAAGCCAGAATTTTCACCACCTTTACCTGAAAAACCCCCCGGTGAGTCAACCTTGTACAGTTTTCCCTTTCTAGCATTAACAACAGAATTGCGAGCATCAAACTGCTGCAGATTTTCAACATGAGGTTCAGAGGGTAAAGATGGATCATCTCTTTTCCTCTTAGCAGCAGATTTCTTAGATTGCTTCTGATTCTGCCCTCTTTCTTGAGACTGAGAATTGTTAGACCTTGTGTCCAAACTAGATGGACTTTCATGATCAAAGGACTGACCACTCCTATGAGTTCCAGATCCTTGATAATAACCATGGCCAGAGCTACTTTGACCAACAGCTGCTCTTGTAGAAGATAAAGGGTCCCTTTTGGATATCTCATTTTCAGCCAATCCCGATTTAAAATCTTTAGAAACTACACCTGACTGAGATGATCCTGCAGAATGATGTTCCCTATTAAGTGATTAATACCATCTGCTAACGATTTATCAGCAATATACAAAAGGATTGACTAAAACTGAGTACGAAGAGATGGCAACGCATCACATCTTACCAGCATATTTTCCTGAATCCCCCATTGGAGTTGCACCAGCCAAAGGTAGGTGTGATGACTTTAAGGCCTCAATATCAAGACCATTTTGATTGATGACAGTCTCCATGGCCCTTAAGGTGAGGAACAATTATGTCACCAAACAATATGGGAAGATTAACATGTAAAGAGAAAGAGTATAACTAAAATACACCATCCGTAATAATTACTAATACTCAAATCACTGCCTCTTTTAGCGTAATTTGATTAATATATCCAACTTGCGATAAGAGTAATGCATGGCAAGCATGAAATTTCCATACGATTCACTAAACTTGGTGCACTTTCATGCAAAGCAATCAATATAAATCGGAACTCGAATCACCAAAAACACAGATTCCAACAAGAAAACTACAAGCTTAAAAGAAGAAAGGACAATTAAATTCAAAATTTTCACCTTGAGATTACTTGATATGGCATTGAATGTTCTTTCCCACTTGTTTTCATGTGTTGCAGTATCTGACAAACACGTACAACACAATTACACAGTTAAATGGGGCTGCATTTGGTACTATAAATAAAAGATGCTGTTTGACTAGAAACTACACCCACCACGTAGAGTTTTGCAGCCAATTTTGTTGGCTCATCTTTAGACTCTTGAATAAGTTTCTGCAGAAACTTTGCTGCCTCCATCTCAACATTGTGTGAAGATTGTGATGTCGCCATCTCATTTCAATTACTGCGTTAAAGAAGTAAATAGCCATAAGAGGAAAGAAGCAACAAGAAGATTTTTAATGCAGAATATATCATCAAAACCTTCCAACATTTCACCAACCTCAAAAATTAGTCAATATCATTTCTAACCCAAATACATAAAAGGGCTCAATATCGGTTACACTGACAATCAATAATAAATATATAAAGTCCAGGTTTTTAAGCAGTAGTGTGCCAACCAGCTAAGTAAACGCACTAAACAGTCCCAAGCTCAAACATACAGCCAAAGAAACACAAAATTTAACACAGACAAAAGAAGCATTTCCCATACGCCAAATTACCCTATTAAAAAACAAGAAACATAAAAAGCAGTCATCCAGATGGAGATCGGAAAGATTATAAATTCTAAAGATCAAATGGCACTCATAAACACGAATGGAAATTTCCATTATTTCTCAAATTGTCTTCAAAACGTCACACACCCAGCTCCAAACACAAGTAACCTCCCGAGAAAAAGAAGATAGAAAAGAAAATTCAACTGGATAAAAAGAATTTCCCAATACCAGAAACTTTCTCGCAAACGAAACTTTTTTGCTCGAGAACAAGTGCTTCTTTGGGAAAAAATAAAATAAAAGAAGCGCGGTTCCAAGAAAGGGGAACAGAAGCGGAAGTGCGAGAGTGTTGCTGTTACCTGATCGGAGATCTGACCCAATAGATTGATAAGGAAATGGTTAGTGAACTCGAGTGCTCCTCATAAGAACTGAGCACAAAGACAGAAACCCTTAAAAGGAAATTGGGAGTTCTGTTTTGGGGATTTTGGTAGTGTCCTACACGCTTTCAATTTTTGTGGCACGTGTAGGACTTTCCTCCCTTTTTTTTTTGGTTAAAAATAATAATAATAATAATAATAATGTTAATACAGTACACTCTCGGACTTTCCTCCCTTTGGTCTTATTAATTTAAGCTTGAGGCGGGCCTGACCCGGTCCTCCCTCCTAAGGAGGTCCAAATTCATCGAAATTATCTAAAATAATGTTAATTTTATTTCAAAAATGTCTTTATTTTAAAAAATTAAACTAAAACATTATTAATTTTTCAAAAAGAATTTTAACGATTCAATCAAATTTCAATGTCAATTTCAATTCAAAATATAATTAGATCATATTTGTTCTACTAATTTTAATTTATGTTGAATTAATTTGATATTATAATTATTATTTGTTATTTATATTTAAAACTATAGACATTAATATGTAAATTTAATTTTTAGAATTTTTTAATAGTTAATTAATGTATATAAGTATATAATTGTTCTCAAAATTAAAGTTTATTTAGAAATAACTACTCTATTCTTCACAATTTCATTTATAATGAATTCAAAATTATATATTTTATTTTTATGCCAAAATAAATAGAAAATATATGTAATTTTAACTTCAAACCACAAGAAACTGTTTAATGGGGAGTGAAATGATGTTTATCATATTTTCTTTTACATTTTTTATCATTATGCCTTTTACTTTACTATTTGCCTCTTCTTCTTTTTTTATACTAATTGTAAAATTTATAAAAATAATATAAACTTATTTTGAACGGCATATATTTATAAGATCTTAATTGCCTTTATATCGAATCAAAGTTTAAGAATAATCTTGAGCAATGATAAAATAGTAAAACCATTATAGTTTGTATTTTATTTCTGATTTTTAAATAACTTAAATGTTTTATTTTATAAGGACTTTAATTAAGGGCATTTTTTAAATAAATAGCACTAAGTAGTCTAAAATTATATAATTTATAATTTAAAGACAAGTTAATAGTTTTATTTTTTGCAATTAAATTTATACAAATATCCTTATAATTTCTATATTTATTTCATACATTTTGGAATTATTCGCGTAAATAATAAATGCGTTTGAATTCTGTAATATTAATTTGATTGAATTTGTTGTTAACTTGATTTATAATTCATCTTTTTTTTTTTAGAAATATGAAGAATTTTATTAACTATCCAAATTTAAGATAGGCATTACAAATGAGGAAATTTATCATACCACTCGCCTACGTTTGCCATTGTTCGAAAAGCTTGGGCTAAGTCATGAGCTACCTCATTAGTAGAACGCCTAACATATTGAAAAACAACTTCACAATCAAGTTGAGAACTAAGTAAACGAGAACTATAAATTAAATCACCAAAATCAATTGTATCTGTATATTGCCGATTCGTAAGTGCTTGAATAACAAGAAGGCAATCACTCTCAATAATAACCCTTTGCCAATTCTTACTCTCAATCCAGCTAAGGGCCTCCTTTATTGCCAATGTTTCAGCAATCTTTGGTCGAAAAGCTCCATCAAATCTGCCAACCTTAGTCCCCAAGACTGAACCCGAGAAATCTCTAGCAACAAAACCATAACCAGTATAGGAACCATCAACAGATGTTGCAGCATCAGTATTGAGCTTTACCCACCCAAGATCTAGTTTCCTCCATGTAATTACACCATCGACAGCTCTTGCATTCTCAACCACCACCTGCACCTTCAACCAATCTTGATGGTACTGTAACGTTCTAGCCCAAACCGATAACGGAGCAATAACTCTAAGCTTCCAAATAAGTTCATTTCGCACATTCTACACCTGCCAACACAAACTCAATGCTAAAGCCAAATCATTATCATTAAACAACCGGAAAATCCTACACAGCTAATCCTGAAAACTTGTCACCGCATGCGAAAATCAACCCATATAAGAACACTGTCACACCTGCTTTGTGAAAGAACAATTAACCATTAAATGCAGCAAACTTTCCATTAATTGACTGAAAAACGGGCACCATGGCTGGACGTCAACCTTCTTTAATAACAAATTATCTCATAATGGCAAAATATTATTAAAAGCCCTCCATACAAAATTACTCACTTGCGATGACACTTTAAGTTTCCAAAGCTTCTTCCGAACCTGCTACATCTCTGCATTACGTCGCTCTTAATCACCAATGGTGAGAGCTTTGTAAGCCTACTTGATCGAGTAAAACCCTTTTTCCTCAAACATCCAAAACAAATCATTCTCTCCATTACCAGAAAGTGGAATACTCAATATTAAACTACTATCACGTTGATTAAATACAACATTTAAACTCTAAATTCCACCTACCACTAACCATCAAATCTTTAACAACTAGCTGATTAATACTGCGCAATGCGCAGCAATAATGCCCTGTTAGTTTAATTCGTTATATTATTATATAATTTTCATGTATAAATAAATATGAAAATTTTAAAAATTTGTAATCAAATTATAAGTAAAATTTCAGATTTTGTTATTAAATTATAAATATTTTAAATTTCTAATTCGTTATATTATTATATAATTTTAATGTATAAATAAATATGAAAAATTTTA
>JAOQMQ010000196.1:39945255-39962232 GCA_027563845.1 Erythroxylum subrotundum
AACATAACATAGGTAAAATAACGTAAAGGAGCTTCACTATATGTATGTCCCAGGGGAAAGCACTTCCAAACTAAGAACTCTTTACTTATCTTACACAAGTTTCCAAGCTGTAAGCACCTCTTGAAACATTTCCAGCATCAATTCCCTGTCTGCATGCCTCAAAAAGTTATCTAATTCCTCTTTAAGGCTTCCATCGTCTTTTATTGAATGAAAAGCACTGGTTCATCTTTAAAATAAAAAAATGGTCATGCATTAAATGCAACTATTGAAACATTAAATGCCTTTCATGCAAGTCTTCACGTGTATTTATGCATTAAATGCAACTGTTGAAATATTAAATGCATTTACGTGCTTTTCATGCAATTCTTCACGTGTATCCCTATTTTTACAGTTGTCACGTGACTTTATTGTCTTGATGTAATACCTCTTGATATGTAGAGAACCGATGTTTTTTTTAAGTGTGGAATACAATACATTGTCACATGTTTATTTTAAACTATATTTAGTATTTAATACTTTGTAAATATTACTGTGATTGATGTCAATTATACGTTATTACATTTAGTTATGGAAGGTTTGAACAATATGAATAATTACAATGATTGTATGGAACTAAATGAAAAGGATGGGGTATGGAATGATACAATAGAGATGTTTTTAATCTCCTTGATGGTTGAAGAAATGAAGAAGGGAAATCGAACAACTACTACCTTTTCGAAATCTGGTTGGAAGAATATTAAAGCAGGGCTTCAAACAAAGTTCAATAAGGAGTATACTAATATTCAATCGAAGAATAAGTATAATGGACTAAGGGCTAGATTGAAGAATTTCAAGAACTTACTCAAAGAAACAAGAATCGGTTACAACTCTTGTACTGGTGAAGTTAATGCTACAAATAAATGTTGGGAAAATATATTTAAGGTAAAATATGTCTTTTGTTTTGTTAATATATCATATTAAATACTATTCATTCTCATTTATATTTTTCATCATTATAGGTGCATAAAATGGCTCACAAATTCAAGAAAAAAGGATGTAAGAAATTTTTAGACTTATGTCATATTTTTGGAGATACTACTGCAACTGATGTGCATGCGCATCCATCAACTAAATCTCCATCGAATAATACAGAAGAGGAACATGGAAATGATATTGATGAAGATTACTCGTATAATGGAAAAGAAGATCAAGATAAAACTTCTCCATATATGAGAAAGAAGTCTCCTAAAAACAAGAAGGTAAAGAAGACACGTTCTAATATTGTAGAAGAAGCCTTACTTATATTTAGTAAACAATCAAAAAGGAAGAATGATTTACTTGAGAAAAAATTGAAGGAAACATCATCCACCATATAGAGTATATCTCAAGAGTCTAACATAATGATGGAATGTCTGAATTCTTTTGATGAGTTGGGTGTTGACGGTGTGCAATATGAAAAAACTGCGAAGGCTTTACATGATTCTCCACTTTATAGGGATATTTATTTGAAGATGACACAAACAAGGAAGTTGGATTGGATTACGTCGCTTTAGTTATATTTTCATGTTATTGCATATCGAATTTTTATTGATTTAACACTTTTATATTAAGCACTATTCTATATTTTGAACATTTTTAGTTTGTGCTTTGTATGAATAGTTAACTTAATTTTAAGTTTATATTTTGTATGAATATTTTTCTATATTTGATTAAATATACTTGATTGAATATTTTATTAATTATTTAATGTTGACATTGTAGATACATGGATTTCTTATCAGATTTTGAATCAGATTATGATGATGAACTGGAAAAGGTAATCATTATTGTTGTAGTTGTAGAAGAGAACAAATATTTTCATTTACAAAAGTAACCATGTAGAACTTCTGCTCTACCAGGTCATTATTGGATATTAGAGCTTTTGAATGGAAATCCTACAAGGATTTATGAAAACTTAAGAATGAGAAAGACAATCTTCTTGAGTTTATATGATGAGCTGAAGAGTTTAGGAGGCTTAAGGCAACAAATCATTTGACTGTGGAGGAACTAGTAGCAATTTTCTTGATGACTATAGGGCATGGTGAGACAACTAGAGTCAATGCAGAATGCTTTCAATATTCGACTTGGACAATTTTGAAATACTTTTGAAAAGTCTTATATGCAGTTAATCGTCTTGCAAAAAGAGTCATTACTCCACCATCTTTTACTAATACACCTCATGAGATTCAACATAATTCAAAATTCTTTCCATATTTTCAGGTACATTCATATATTTAATTACTATTTCAATTATGTCCTTATGATTAAATTTTATTTTAATATATTTTTTAATTTTTAGGATTGTATAGGAGCAATAGATGGTACATATATTGATGCACATGTTCCGACCGATAAACAAATATCATACAGGGGCAAAAGAATTAATCCAACCCAAAATATTATGTGTTGTTGCTCATTTGACATGCGTTTTACATATGTAATGGCGGGATGGGAAGGTACTGCAAATGACTCTCGAGTTCTTTTGGAAACAGTAACAAATCCAGCGAATCAATTTCCTATGCCTCCACAAGGTATTATATTATTTTAAATAAACATAGTAATTATGATTCATTTTAATATCTTTTTGTTAATATTATGTTCTTTTTATGTTAGGTAAGTACTATTTGGTTTACTCGGGCTACACTAATATGCCTGGATTTCTTTCACCATATCGAGGTGAAAGCTATCATTTGCGAGATTATAAAGGCAGAGGAAGACCTCAATGTCCACAGGAATTGTTTAACTACAGGCATTCTTCATTAAGAAATGTTATTAAAAGATGTTTTGGCGTATTAAAAGCAAGATTCCCTATACTTAAAAACATGCCGAGTTATGATATGAAGAAACAAAAATACATTGTTATTGCTTGTTGTGTTATACACAATTATATTAGGATGTGTGGACAAAGCGATGAATTATTTGAAAGTTGTGCTAAAAATGAAGAACAAATTGGCGGAAGTGAAAATGAAGATGCAAGTTCTCAAGTAGAGTATAATATCACTCCAGCACAACTTCGAGGTATGTCTTAGAAGCAAGATGAAATTGCTAGACAAATGTGGAGTGATTATATTATTTATAATTAATTTATGTTTCTTTTTGTAAATGATAGTACTATTATGTTTTCAAGAATTATAGTATGATGGACATATTTTATTGATTAGAAAGACTTATAATAATTTCTAATTTATGTAATTTTATTATATACAATTAATGTGTAATCTTTTAATAATATTTGATTTGCATATATTTAATTTTAGCTATAATGATAATTAATTAATTTAAAAATATGATGTATTATATTATAATTATTACACATAATAGTATAATTACAAAAGAATAGAAACATGATAATAAAACCAAACATGTTTTTGTTTTCAATTTTTTATTAGAAATCTCAACCAAACATGTTTTTGTTTTCAGTTTTTATATTACAAATGTCAACCAAACAGGTTTTCGTTTTTTTAGGAAAAAACAGAAACCAAAAACAACAATAGAAAACAGAAGTGGAACCAAACGGCCTCTTAAAAGCAAGACCACCAGCCGCTCTTAATCTACATAACCGGTCCCAATTCATCCAGTGTATACCTTTTTTGTTAGCCGCGGTACCCCACCAAAACCAACACATTATCCGCTCAAGTTTCTCACACGATGACTTGGGGAATAAAAATAGCATCATTACATAATTCGGTATAACCTGAAGAACTGTCTTCAATAATACTTCTTTACCTGGCTTTGATAACTGCTTGGCATTCCATAAATTGAGTTTTTTCCAAACCCGGTCCTTCACATAGCCAAAAACATCTTTCTTGTTACGACCAATAGCCATTGGAAAATAAAGATAACTGCCAAGATCATCCTGTTCTTAAACCTGCAATACTGAACATATATCCAATCACAACACCAAATCCGTATTAGGACTGAAATAAATCAAGGATTTGCTAAAATTAATCGCCTGTCTAAAAGCTTGCTCACATTCCGTCAATAGTGTATTAACAACCTATGCTTCATTAATCGTAACTTTGAAGAAAAGAACACTATCGTCAGCAAAGAATAAATGAGAAATTATAGGAGCACCTGTAACTATCTTGACACCATGAATATCCCCTTGATTCACCCTGGCTTGAATAAGTCTGGATAACGCTTCGGTGCAAATAATAAACATATAAGGACTCAAAGGATCGCCTTGCCGCAAACCTCTGCCTGGATATATTGGTCCAATAAAATTTCACCTTATAGGAAACTGAAGCTACACATTGATCAATCAAACCAATCCATCTATCATTAAACCCCATCTTCCGCATAACTGCTTTCAGAAAACACCATTCGAGCCTATCATAGGCTTTACTTATATCAATTTTTAGAGTCGCATAGCTAGTCTTACCACTTCTTCTAACCCTCAAATAATGCATTGCCTCAAAAGCTACAATCGAATTATCTTGAATATGTCTACCAGCAACAAAAGCACTTTGCATTGGAGAAATTAATTTAGGCAATAGACATTTCAATCTGTTGGCAAACATCTTAGTAATAATTTTGTAGAGGACTTCGCACAAAGCAATCGGTCGAAGTTCAGTCATACATTCCAGATTATGCTTCTTTGGAATAAGAACAAGTATTGTTTCATTCAGAGACTGTGGAATAATGTCTGACGTAGTAGACTGAAGACAAAACGCAAAGACTTCTTCTCCAATGACATCCCAGTATTGCTGATAAAACCCAGGATTCAAGCCATCAATTCCTAGAGATTTATCCCCAATCATACTGAAAACTGCTTGTTTAACATCCTCACAGGTAAATGGCTCATCAAGTGTCAAATTATCCTCATTCGAAACACATTTTGGCACCCAATTAATAACACTATCCGAAGCACAAGTGTGTGATGAATAAAGGGTAACAAAATAATCAGATATTACCTGTTTAATCCTAGTCGACCAATCCTGCCAATTACTATTCACATCTTTCAATTGATCAATTCTATTCCTGCATTGTCATGTCGTAGCTTTTGCATGGAAAAAGCGCGTATTACGATTGCCATCCTTTAGCCACGCCTGTTTTGCCCTCTGCTTCCAGAATAATTCGCTTTGCTTTAACAACTCCGCCATCCGCTTTTTAGCCTGCAAAAACTCCCTTCTATCCGCCTCAGTTCTCCTACCTCTCAATCTGTTCATACATTACCGAGACGCATCCATTTGTTGTTTAAATTTACACCTGAAATTCTGACCCCATTCATCCAAGAGTCGACTGCATGTTGTTAGCTTGGATAATAAATCAATAGCTGCACTATCTCTCCAACAACTCTCCACCACCATACGACATTCAGGTTCCTTGGACCAATGATTCTCAAACTGGAAAAGACGCACCTGCTAGGCATGTAAATCTGAAATTGAAGCAGTAAAGGTAGATGATCCGATGTAGAAAGATCAAGAACCAACCCTTTATACAAAGGAAAATTATCGCGCCAACTATCCGAAATTAAACACCGATCTAATTTAGCTTCAACGTGGTCCTCCCCTATCTTTCCATTATCCCACGTAAAAGGATACCCGTCTAAGTGCAAATCAGAAAGACCAGCTTCCATGACTGCATTCCGAAATCCATTAAGCAAGTTAGTTGGTTGTTGTAATCCCCCTCTCTTTTCTGACTGAAAAAGGATGTCATTGAAATCACCGATACAAACCCAGGGTAGATTTGAAACCGATGATAAATGAATTAATTGCTCCCACGTCTCATCTCTCCTCATTCCATTCGTCTGCCCATAAAAACCAGTAACACGCCATGGGACGACTCCTTGCAACGAAACCTCCACATCAATAAATTGTCGAGAGGAGCCACCCAACAAATTAACACTATTAATGCCCTTACACAACAAGGCTAACCCACTACTATGACCATTATTATCAACACAAAAGAAATCGTCATAATCTAAAAGAGTCTTTATATCATTAATCTTAATAGAATTACACAAAGTTTCGACAAGGAAAATTAAATTCGGCTTTTTGTCTCTAACTAATTGCATTAAATTCTGAACTGCCTTAGAGTGGTCGAGCCCGCGGCAGTTCCAACTTAATAGACTCATTGATCTCGGCGGGTTTGAGAACCAGAATCCGCCATTATGTCTTTTTTTGGAACCAGATCGGAATCAATCTGCACACCCATCTCAAGATTTTCAGTAATCTCTTCTTCATTGCCCGTACGTCGTTGCTTTGGATCAATAACAACAACACTGCTAGTAGTGGACACCACCTCCTTCCCTTTTGAATTTCATACAATTCCACCCATGACCTCCCCCCTATCACCTCTTTAATTCGCTCCTACCCCTGAAGTATTACCCCAAGATGCTCCAGCTTGCACACCTCCCATTATGGGATTAACATCGCCACCTCGTCTTCCATCTGGAGTCTGATCACCATCTCCGTTTGAGTTACTAGTACCATAGAACTCTTCATCCCTAAGCCATCTGGACCTTATATTCATCTAAGTTTGTCGTGTGGAAGATCTAAGATGCGGTCCATACTTCCTCCTCACCACCACCTCATTATTTAAAACTGGTACTGGACAAAACTTCTCCCCATGCCCAATAATTCCACAGATAAAACAAAATCCTGGAATTCTCTCATATACCAATGAAACCAAAAACCCATCTGAATCATCTTCCATCTGCAACCTCAATGAGGTCCGAATTGGTTTTGTAATAGACCACTTCACTCGCACCCTGAAATAAGTCCGATTCTTGTTGGTAAAATTCTCTAGGCCACCTTTAACAAACACCCCTAGTTGGTTACCTATTTTTTCAAGGACATAATCCAATCGATAACCAGGACGTAGTCCATATACTTGTACTCATAAGAATACGTAAGAAATTGGTACTTCTAAAGGATGCGAATAGCCTTCCATCTTCTCCAATAATAGAATTTTGTTATTGAAAGTCCAAGGCACATGTCAATTACTCTGTTCATATCAATTTCATGGTAAAGCTGGAAAGTATAAACACCACCCTCCAACTCCTTGATTAACATCCCCATAACTGGACGCATTAAAGACGCCAACGTTTGTTTCATGGCCATGAAATTAACTGGCATCTCCATTAGGAAACGACCAACTAAGCATAGTTTTGGATTCAACGGTTCTTCGGGACTCAACTCATCCGCCTTGAAAATTACTACTTCCTCCTCACCCTCATCTACAGACAAATTAGCCATATCGACTGAGATGTTATCAGCCACCATGATCGAGGCGCAAAAGATCAGGAAAATCATACAAAGATAAAAAAAACTTGCGACTAGGGCAAGAGAAAACCCTTCTCACTCGAGAAGACCTTTTTTAATATGTTGATTTATAGTTCATCTAGTTACCAAATAATTGTATTTTAGAGCCTTCAAAATTTATGAGATTATGAATTTAAATATTAAGTTGAACATTTTTCTTAGACGTTCTCTTTATTATTATGAGTGAGAAAGATATTTGAATTTGATAATATTTATTATATCGACATGAATCACTTATTTATTAGTTGAATTACAAAAAAAAATGATTTAATGACCATAAATATGTTTGTTACAATGCATTCTTAATTATAGGGATGACAATGTCAAGACCCATGGGTTAGTATAGTCAAAATTTTTTTAAATTTTTTAAAAAATTAAAAGTATAAAACAATATTTTTGTTCAATTAGGTCCGGACCTGGACTACTTAGGCCTAGTCTTACCTGAGATCCAACTTTTTCAAACAAAATAACGTCATTTTGCTCAAAATAGTTGAGTCTCAAGTTGGTTTGGGCCACAACCTATAGGTCACTCCATTGTTATCCCTACTTAATTAAGCTGTATATAAGTGTACTCATTAGGTTAAAAAAAATATAGCAAATTTTTTTTTAGCAATTCATGAATAAAAAATTAATACCTAATGTTGTAAGTCATACACACAAGTTTTTAAAAATATTTTATTTTAGGGGTTGGGCTCACTTAAACTAAACTAGCCCAGTTAACTTGAGCCTGAAAGCACACGCCAGTCACGTGACAATTTCCTATTCATCTTTTCGCAAGAAATTCAAATTTCATCGCGTCTGCCGTTTGGACGCGAGAATAAGACAATCCTCGATATGTTTTTATCTTAATTTCGGTTTTAATTTCCAATTCAGCCTCGTATCCCGCCCAACGTACACTCTCTCTACTCTAGTCTGTTATCTACTTTCCGACTCCGATCTCCGATCTCTCGCCGTGAAACACAGCCTCATACAGGGCTACATTGGCCGGAAGCATGAACCATTTCCACATATACGAAGCCATCGGCCGCGGCAAACACTCGGTAACTTCACTCTTCGCTTTAGTTTCTTCTTCCTATTCTTCAAGTTTCCTAATCTTTAAATCTCTGTTAATCTTATCTCAATTGGTGCGTAGACTGTGTATAAGGGGAGGAAGAAGAAGACGATCGAGTACTTCGCCATTAAGAGCGTCGATAAGTCGCAAAAGACCAAGGTTCTTCACGAAGTAAGCTTCGAGAACCACTTTTTTCTGATTCTGGAAATGTATGCTTCATCAATGAAATGGAATGCGTTATTGATGGAATGCAACGGCTACTCCCGGTTTACTAATAACTTCTACTTAGATTTCCGACTAATTAGTTAAAAATTTACCAATTTGCAATTGCTGTGGACGCTACGAGCATTGCCTGTTTTAGTAACTTCTACTTAGTGAACTGATGCTATCTGCTGATATTGCTTGCAGGTGAGGATGCTTCATTCCTTGGATCATCAAAATGTACTGAAGTTCTATTCTTGGTAAGGAATAGTATTGTGCATTTGGCCCCAATGTTGATGCTAATTTAAAAGCCGCTTTCAATACCTTGTCTCTTTCTTGGTTGGATTTTCAATTAACGCAACTCGTGAATAGGTACGAGACCTCTGCTCACTTGTGGTTAGTTTTGGAATATTGTGTCGGTGGAGACCTCATGGCGCTATTACGACAGGTATCAAGCACTTGCACTAAGTAGGAGTTCATAATCACTTGCATTTGTTTGGCATGTCCGGGGTCACAGAATTTCTTAGCCATGTTTGATGCTGTCAATGATATCATGAATTACTGCATTCGTGGCAAGTACACATCAGGAACAATGCCCTGTGTTGCTGCATCTGGCGTATTTTTTGATGTATCTCTTGCGATCGTTTCATGTTCACATACTTAGAAGTTTTGGTTATGCGAATTGTTGTTTTGTGTAGCTTATCTTCAAATGTCAGCAGGGGAGAAGGTCTGGGTTGTTAGCAATTTTCGTAAATTGCTCAACAAACGTTTAGGCTTATTTTCACTCATGTATCATGTCAGAACCTCTGATATCATTTTTTATATGCCAAAATATGGAAATTTATGCTTCTATTTATTACACTAGACACATAATTGGTATCTGCAAATTGGTACTTTGGCATTGCAGGATGGTAAGCTACCTGAAGATTCAATTCATGGTCTAGCGCAAGACCTAGTCAGAGCTTTACAGTAAGAAATCTCGTTGCCATTCACATTTCTTCCTCCGCAATGAATAGACTCAGTTATTTTCTATTATTGGTTAAACATCAGATTCCTACACTCCAAGGGAATTATTTATGGTGATTTGAAGCCATCAAACATTCTCTTAGATGAAAATGGTCATACAAAGGTACCTAGTATTCTGGTCCTCTATGTTCATATAAATTATCTTTTGATTGCTTTTGAGCTGACATTCATACATGTATTTGCTTTGCAGCTATGTGATTTTGGATTGGCAAGAAAATTGAGTGACATATCTAAAACCCCTTCTTCCATGGTAGGCTGTTGAACTGTTGTCACACTTCAGATCTCATATTTGGTTTTATTAGAAATTTCATCACCATTGCTAGTTGCCCCTTATATTTTTATTTGATCTCTGTGCTTATATACTTCTATAGTTGCCGCAAGCTAAGCGTGGAACGCCGAGTTACATGGCTCCTGAGCTATTTGATGATGGAGGTGTGCATTCATATGCGTCAGATTTTTGGGCCCTTGGTTGTGTACTCTATGAGTGCTATACTGGTAGGCCTCCATTTTTGGGGAAAGAATTCACTCAGCTAGTGAAGTCCATCCTCACAGATCAAACTCCACCACTCCCTGGAAATCCAAGTCGTGCTTTTGCCAATCTAATAAATTCTCTGTTGGTGAAAGATCCAGCTGAAAGAATACAATGGGCCGAGCTTTGCGAACATGCTTTCTGGAGAACTAAAATTTCGCCAGTGCCCTTACCACCGCAGCCTGCTTTTGATAACATGATTGAACTTTATGCTAAGCCTTGTCTTTCAGAGCGTAATGGAGACAGATCTGTACAGAACAGAACTCCTCCTAAACATCGGGAAAAGGACGTGAAAGGGACTCCGAAACGGGATGAGAATCGGGAAAAGGACGTGAAAGGGACTCCGAAGCGGGATGAGAACTCTTTAGTAGGACCAAGAGGTCAGGAGACTCCTAGTAAGGGTACAGCAGTTGGTAGGAAAACTCAAGAAAAGGCATCTGGTAGGGTAGTTGAGGACAGGCAGAAAGAAGCTTCCAGTGCTAGCAGGCGGGTTAATCTTCTAAGGTTGTCAAGAATAGCAAAATCAAACTTACAGAGGGAGAATGAAAAGGAAAACTATAGGAGGCCTTTGCCTAGTGGCTCTGAGAATGATTCTGAGGTCAAAATTGAGAACACTGATATGGAACTTGATTTTGAAGAGAGCGCAGAAGATGAGACACATGAAGAACCTAATACATCTGATAACGGTATTAGGCTGACTGAAGAGATCGAAAATAATATGCATCCACTTGAGAACTTTTCTGAAGCTAATATGCCTGTTTTGGATGAATCAAAAACTAATGATCAGGACATGCCACCAGAAGATATTGATGTGACTGCAACCCCAACCAGCGCCAGTCCTCAGTTAAAGACTCCAAGAACTAAAGAAGCATTAGGTTCAGCTCTTAATATGGATTCTTCAAAGTCACCCAGCAGCCTGTCAGAGGTACTTTGGCATCATTCTGATCTCTCAGTCAGACCTGTGATGCCCAGCAGAAAAGCTGACAAAATATCAGATGTATTTCCGTCTCTTCCTTTTGAGCGAATGCAACCAGCTGACTTTGTAAAGATGTCTAAGGAACAGCTAGAGACAATCACCAATAGAATTGTATACACTTTTAATGGTAACACTAGCATTGGAGAAAAGCAGACTGTGGTTAGATACCTGGAGATGTTGAGCAGCAATGCTGATGCAGCGAACATCCTGACAAATGGTCCAGTAATGCTCATGCTTGCCAAAATGCTCCGACTGTCCAAGGCTTCAGCTCTGCGTGCTCAACTTTCTTCATTAATTGGCCTGCTGATTCGTCACTCTACTTTTATCAAAGTTGATCTGGCAAATTCTGGAATTTTAGGTGCCCTTTCTGATGCCCTCAAAGACAATCAGGATAAAGTGAGGAGATTTTCCATGGCTGCTTTAGGTGAGTTGCTATTCTACATATCCACCCAGAGTGACCAGAGTAGAGATAACCTTCCACCAGAATCTCCTTCAAAGGATAGCCGATCAACAGTTGGCTGGCAAGTAAGATTCCTACTTACATGCATAAGTATCTTGTTGGTAAATACATTCAAGTCATTAAATTGTCAAAGACATATCTGATAGTGCTTAGCACATTCTTAACTTTGGAAGTCTGTTGTGTGTTTTATGTATTCCTTACCTTTGTCTTCACGTACTTCATCTGCATTATGTTCTTATTTGTGGCCAGGTTCCAAACTCATTGATTTCATTAGTATCATCTGTTTTACGGAAAGGAGAGGATGATATGACTCAACTATACGCATTGAGAACAATTGAAAACATTTGCAGTCAAGGAGGGAACTGGGTAGCTCGTTTCACTAGCCAGGATATTATTAGTAATCTGTGTTATATATATAGAGCAATAGGGAAACAGGAGAGCATGAGGCTTACAGCAGGATCTTGTTTGGTTCGGCTTGCGCGGTTCAATCCTCCTACAATTCAATCTATCTTAGAGAAACTTTCTTTTAAGGACACAGCATCTTCCCTAGTGAAGGGCAGTCCACGTGAACAGCAAATAAGTTTGAACCTTTTAAACATGGCCATGCTTGGAAGCCATTTGTTTACAAATTTTGGAAGGCATCTTTTGCACTTGGCAGAGGATAAACATCTTGTCCCAAGTCTTTTATCTCTTACTGAGCAGGGTAGTGAGGTTTTAAGGGGTAAAGCACTTATGCTCATGGCTCTCCTTTGTAAGAATGGTCGGAGGTGGCTACCACACTTTTTTTGCAATGCCAGGTTACTTTCTACAGTAGACAGGCTAGCGAAAGAAAAGGACAGCTATCTGCAACACTGTTTAGATGCATTCGCACAGACTGTAGCTTCTACCATTCCAAGCTTGCTGGACACTATAAGTGGTGATGTACATCAAATGATGGCAGGCAGACGCCAGGGGCATATGTCTGCCATTACCAGCCGAGTTGCTTCAAAGACAAATATGCATTTATTTCCTGTTGTTCTTCATCTCCTTGGGAGCTCGACTTTTAAGCACAGGGTAGTGAATCATCAAGTGCTGCAGCAGTTGGCAAATTTAGTCAAAGCTGTGGAGACACCGTTTCAGGTGGTTATCAATCATGAATTTTTCATTTGATGTCATTTTCTTTCGTATTGAGCTTCTAATTTTTCACATTAGATATAGAAAAGCTTTTATATTATCAGGTTAGTTTTCTTAGTTCAGTGTTCCATTCCTTACACAAAGTTGATATATTGATGTAATAAATTGTCTTCTTTTTGATATTTCTCAGGGCAGAGATGATTTCCAAATAACTCTTCTTCGAATTCTGGAGTCTGTAGTTGAGGAACCTCCTCTGATTCTTTCGAGCCCCAATATATTTACTGGTGAAATTCTCCCAAGTCTAGCTGCTCTTTATAAAGGTAACAAGGATGGTGATGCTAGATTTTTGTGCCTCAAAATTTTGTTTGATGTGATAGTGATTTTCTTGAATGAGCCTTTCAAAAATGAGCAAATGGTGGCGGAGTTGAAGTCCATATCCAATACTCGTTTCTTGCCACTCTACCCAACTTTCATTGATGATGAGGAGCCCATTCCCACGTATGCTCAAAAGCTTCTAGTGATGCTGATTGAGTTTGATTACATCAAACTTTCCGACATTCTACATCTGAAGACAGTCTCACAGTGCTTTGAATTTTTGCTTGGTGACTTGTCAACTGCAAATGTAAATAATGTGAAGCTATGCCTGGCCCTGGCCTCAGCTCCTGAAATGGAACCCAAGTTACTTTCTCAACTGAGAGTTGTCAGGAGGATTGGAAATCTACTGGAGTTTGCCTACGCAAAAGACATGGAAGATTTTCTTGAGCCAACTCTTGGGCTGTGCAGAGCTTTCCTTCTACGCTCGGTTGGAAACAAAAGAGGATTTGCTTACAGAAACAAACCTGCACTTCTGAATGATACTTCTTCTGATATAACTTTTGTTGTTGATCAACAGCAATGCGTTAAAGATATAATAGATTTTGGCAGTAATGTCGGTGTGTTACTCGAGTTGAGTGGGTCTGGTGAAGCAAACGTTGCAGATATAGCTTCGGAGTGTGTAGTATTATTGCTCAAGGCAGCTCCCAGGGAAGCCACAACTGGTTTTCTCACTAACCTTCCAAAGGTTACTGTAATCCTTGAGCGATGGTACAAGGGTCTCCCTCACTTGATTTTGCAGAGGATGCTTCATGCTCTTGGATATTCTTGTAGGCAATATTTATCACATGCAATGATATTGTCGATCTCAATACACGAAATTTCAAGAATTGAACTCATTACTTCAGAGATTAAAACTTCAGGCAACCCTGATTTAGCCCATGCTGCTTTACTTGCTGCCTCAGAGTTACAGCTATTGCCTCGATGCCGCTGATCTCCTGAAGGTTGCAATGCTTGTTTCTTTATCCTATTATTTTTTACTCAGTAGTTCATACTAGTTTGTTTTCTTTTTATTTGCAGATACTACAAGGTTTGGCCGCCGTTCATCGATCAGGATACTAGCTTTCTCTATTCCGGGTAAAAGGCAAATTTTCCTACCTATTTAATATATTTGAATTGTAATTTCTTAAACTGATGCTGGCTCCTCTTTAAAGACCTGAAGATTCTTGTTCTGTAACAAATCATAAGCATGTAATTAAGCAATTATTTTCCCCTAATATTTCCTTTAAGGTCTCAGATATATACGGGTGCATAGGAATCTCTCTTCTTATCGCAGATAAGAAACACGATCATTTTGAATTTGCCGATAGGAGGTTTCTGCTTTATCAGCATATAATTTTAGGGTATATACAATGTTCAAATGATGAAATGAGTGCCCCATCAGTAAATCGTGTAATTTAGTCATTATTTTGGTAATCCTCGTGATTGTCGAAATTATTCATGCATTTATAATCATTTATTAGTATGCCAGAATATTTTAGATAACATTGACTAGAGTGACTATGAAGACTAATAAAGTAATAATCATTTGCTTAATTCATTTATTATACTATACTGAATTACCATATTAAGTTACATTAGAAAATTTTTGAAGTTATACTACTCAATACATTAAAATATTAAAAATACCAGATTAAATTTATAAATTAAGAAAATGTGAAAGCTTAAATTGTAAAAGTATATAATATTTTACATTAATGAATTAAAAATTTGATAAATTTTTTTCAATTTCAATCATAACAAAAAAATTAAAATTTTAATTATATAAAAAATTAATAAGAAACCATTCTATAATTTAAAACATAATTCGATGCCAATGGACAGTGTGTCTACAATGTTCACAACTTCGCTCACAAGACTCTATAGCTCAACTTTACAGGTTAAAATCCAATGAAAGGAAAAAAAGGGACCCTAAATTCACGGAGGAAAATCAAACCATGGTTTTATACATCAAAACAAGATTCAACTAATCTTTTGTCTTTTTTCTCGACACACCAACTTGCATTTTCTCATCATTCCTCACTAATCATGTGACACGTGGTACACTGCCCCACTTATGGCCCCGTACTAGTGTCACTCTTTAAGAAAAGATTCCGTTATAAGGTAATGCTTCAAATCACCTATGCCTTTTTCTCGTCAGTAACATCTAACCCATCTAATTTTTCTCTTTCTCAATTATTGTATGATTGAATATTGTTTGGAACATATGGCACAGGAAAAATGGCTAGAAGATTTGAATCTCCATTATAATATAATATGCACCAAAAGCTTTTATATACTCAAATTGTCACTTGTTTGTTTTCCTCGTAGAATATAATACTCTCATTATATATATATATTCAGTGGGACATTGATTTGTTCATCATTGTAATGGCCTCCTTTTGGCTTCCCTTATTACCAATCATGTCTTTACTGCTCTTTCCTTTTCTTTCTTCTTCATCCACCACTAAGCTAAATTCCCAATTCAGTACTATCTCAGGCTTGCCAGCATTGGTAAGAAGTTCCCCTACTACTACATTTCCTTTCCAAGAATTGTCACCTGATATTGCTCCATTGCTCCCTTCTCCTGGTGGTAAGTTACCTTCTCCTGCATCTTCTATGCCCACCATTCCCTCCAATCCAAGCCCTCCTAATCCCGACAAGGGCGAACCGGTCGCAGCAGGGCCTGATTCTGCATTTCCCCCAAAAGAACCATTACCTGCTTCCTCAGCACCACCTCCAGGCTTAGTGAGCTCAGTTCTTGCTCTTGTTTGTACAGCATATTGGTTAATGCAGCTATTTCCTTGAATGCAAGATTTGGTTGTATTAGGTTGGTAGTATCTGCTCTACTCCCATCTTGATCTCTCATTTGTTGTGTTGTTACTACTAAACACAATATGTGATTATCAGACTACATGTATCCTCGGAGAACCTGGTACCATACTGTGTGATGCTAGGAAATGCCATTTGCCTCTCTTGAGTTATGCCCTTTTGCAAATTCTGACTAAGATTTTGAGTAAGATGAAAAGCCACATGTTTTTGATCCATATCCAGTATGGAAACAAGACTGTTTCTATTTCAACATCATGTGAGGCACACTAAGAGGGGCATTGAGTAGTTGGTGACAATCTGTTTGAAAACCTGTCACATGTCAACTAATAATTGCTTTAATGAAATAATATTTGATTAGGTGAAGAGGATTTGTCCTTTTGCTATTACCTCCATGATACATCAAGGTAATGCTACAGTCAGAAAAGATGCTCAACTTTTTCATATCAATCATGTGAAACACCTAGACAGTATAATATTTTCAAATATCAATAGAAACAGCTGTAAAGAAGTGTAAGATTAGAATCTCTTGACTTATTTTTCAATATGTAAAGATGTTGTTTGAGATAAGGATTTGTTTTTTCAAAGGAACCAAAATTTACCCACACTAAACATAGAAGTCTGAAATTTTGAATTTGCTTTTGCTATATATAGTTCATTCCTACATAGAGAAGCTTCTAACTTGAGAGTTCATTTCAAAGCCTTCCCGAGAGTTTGCCAAGCCGACCTTTCGATGGGAATGATATGAGGGATATTGCCACTCCACAAAAAAAATAATCAAGAATATGTCTGTGCTTTCTCGTGCAAGGTCTGCAGTTTCTTCCGTTATGATCTCTTGTAGTTTATGAAAAATAAGATAATACCAATTACAGCAATCATGAAGTAGCCATTCACCTAAAGCCACAAAGCAACATGTTCTGTCAATGCTTACCCAAAAGTGATTGTTCTGGGCAAGCAACCTAGCACCAAGAACTATGTCAACACCAAGCATCAACACTCTTTTTCTTGCACCGATATGATCTATCTGAGCTATCGAAACCTGAAATTTACTATGAATGGTAAAAAAAAAAACACCTATAATTCCTTCCGTTTTGACAATTCTCACAGATCTTATTTGAAGATGACAAATCAAGAAATCCATTCAATCATGCAGTGGGT
>JAOQMQ010000196.1:39962332-39979613 GCA_027563845.1 Erythroxylum subrotundum
TCCTTCCGTTTTGACAATTCTCACAGATCTTATTTGAAGATGACAAATCAAGAAATCCATTCAATCATGCAGTGGGTGATAATCTGGTATGCAATCTGAATGAGAATAGAGATGGCTTCTGTGCAAGCCTTGACAAAAATAGCAAGCAATATAGCACTTAAAACATCGTAAGACAAGAAATTGTGGAAAATCTATTATCATGGTATTCAGAATACTTGACCTGAATTATAAGATTTTGCTTTTGTCTTATTGTTCATAATACGATTAAGTTCAAAAAATGCAAAATAGGGAGAAAGCGGAACCAATGGTAACTGAACTACATCTTCATGGTAAATTGGAGTATAGTAATAGAACAACACAGGTACAAAAAAGTATAACCAGGATGCACACGAATTAAGCAACCGTGAAAAAGGTGAAAAGCCATTCCACCAGCTACTAGACTACCAAACATATAAAATGGGCATAAAATCGAGGTTCCAACACTAGCTGTCTCAGCTCCCTACTTCTCGGTGCTGGCAACAACCATCCAGGAACTTTTTCTTCCAATCTGATTCCAAATTCTTCCTCCTGTCCATTAGAGTCCCCAGTTGCTTACATGTTCAGAATCTAATGTCGGAAGCACCAAAAACAAAAGAATCATAAACTTTCATGAAACATGTCAGGAGCTACTATTAAATTCTTTGAATAAGAGCATGATAAAGATATGGAGAAGTACATTTCACTGATTTATTATTATTTTTACATCACATAAGTAGCAGAATCTAATCAAGGGAAAGCTTAACAATACTTGATCAAAGATTCAGAATAGCTCTATATTATATGGATGTTCTACTTGATCATTTCGGGTTCCAACAGTAATTAAGAACCCAAAACAAGACAAGCCATGACCTGATCCAGAAGAGTAGGAAAATATGAGAACGGTAAAGTTCGATTTTACAGTTATATCATAATCTTCTAGACATCCCACTTGCTTCCTTACCGTGTCTGGTTAGGCCTGGATGAAAAATATAGGAGTGCTACTGCAGGCTATGATATTCTATTGCTGCTTATAAATATAAATACTGATCTTCTATACACAAATTGAGGACATTGGTAGAATTAAGAAAGATAACTGCACAAGTCCGAGAAATCGGTAATAATGTCAACAAAATGCCATAGGAAATCAGCAGCTATTACCATGCAAAAGAAATTCACAGACTATCATGGACAAAAGAAACGTACCACATAGGAGTCTTGAATTTAGGACGAAGCTGCATGTAATGCATAACAGTGGAAGCATCTTCCGTCAACCAATAATGAATGAGAATTTGAGCTAGAAATTTTACCACCAGCTACCTGCTCAAACAGTAATCACCTATGAATCTACGACCAGACCACAATTTAAGAGACCAGTTTACATTATACCTATCGGAATTCCCCCTGAAATATCCGATAAATTATTATATCCGATAAATTCTGGTGAAAATTCAAATAAATATTATCACCAGAATTTTTTCCATTTTCAGGAAGTATGGGACGTGAAAAAGAATTTATAATTACAATTCATCAGCATTTTAGCTTTTTTTAAAATGTTAAATGCACTTTAGCGATACAATACAATATCAAGTTTTTCAAGATTAGCCTTCAAGAGAAGTAAAGTACCTTCCTGGGCAATGAACCAGATGAAAATAGGGTTCTCATTGTGGCTGCCACCTTTCTTTGATCCACCTTCCCAGCAAAAAGGCCACGTACTTGTGGCAACTCAGGATCAAGGATCTTAGGTCGTGGTGCAGATTCTTCTTTCCTCTGAGCAGTGTCTACTTTTGTTGGAACTTTCTTCTCATTTTTTGCGTCGTCGTGCAACCCCTCCATCCATCTTACTAAAGCAATCCTAGAAGATCGATTTGGGTCATATTCTATCCTCTCTACAACACCAATACAAGGCACATTCCGTTTCACATCAATCACTCGCCCTAGTCTCTTTGCTCCACCCCCTCTATGATACGAGGTAATACGACCAGCAGAATTCCTCCCAGCTGTCTTGGCCTTACTGAAAGTTAAGTGCCTAAATGCTCTCTGAGCAAGGAAAAAAGGATAATAATATACCAATTATCCTTCATTCCTGAGAAGGGTATGATTTCTTCTAAAGTAAATCCATATCCATTCACAAGTATACAGACAACCCATTCACAGCAATAAAAAGGGTATAAAAAAACAGCAAGTATCTTTTATTAAGGGCCTCTGAACAAGGCAAAAAGATAAAACTACACAAACCATAGGTATCCTCCGTTTTTGAGAAGCTTATGATTAGTAATCATAATTGCATAGAAGGATATAAACAACATGTATCCTGCAGATTGCTTAAGTGGGTAACTTTTTTTTTCTTTCAGAAACAAAATCTTCAATATCAAAACACACAATTGTACACAAATACCCACTTGCAGCACTCAAACTACTACCCAAACAAAGAAATGAGCATAGCTACAAATTTAGGAACAAAAAGGTAACACCTTTACGAAGAATTAGGAATTATAGAACAAGAAACGACATGGGCAAAGGCTGTTATTACCTGGGCCTGCTTAAAAGACGACATGGACAGTGAAATCTGCGTCAGTTTGATGAGCAAGCTACAAGAAACAAAGAACTACGAGAGGTAGAGGTAGAGATTGAAAGTGTTAAACCTATGACGTTTCGGTTCTTGTCTTGGGCTTTTGGCCTAATTAGAGTCCTTTTTGGGCTTTCACATAATTAATGTTTTATTTAAATGTATAAAGAAAATTTAAAATATTTTTATATCTATATTTTAAAAGTTATAAGGATCTTACTAACTTATTTTTTTAATTTAAATATAACTTCATTTTATAGTTATAAAGACAAAATTTTAATATATTATCATAAGCAATATGGTAAAAAAGTTAACAATAAAATTTTAAAATTATGCATATTAAAATAATAAAAGTTATATAATTAACATTAATATAAATTTATAACTTTTTAAGGATGGATTCGAGATTTATAATTTGATTCATGTTACATGAAAATTTATTATTTTTTACTTTGGTAATATTTTGAATTATAAAATTGATATTAAAATTAATTGAACTCAATTATTACACTAAACCCCTTTAGTAAGTTATTATTTATATAATACACAACAAGAAACAATTAAATGTCCTCAAAATTGGCATTATTTGGTTAATTATTTTTATCTAAAAACGACAGAAAATAGTATTTTTTGGAAAGGTTCGATAGTACGACCCCTATATAATGAAGAGACTATTTTTGATAGACCCAAATATAATGTGGTGTAGCGATATTACAAAATTGTAAATAAATGTGCAGACCTATTCATTAAAAAAAACGTACATAAAATGTAAAAGATTGAAAATAAAAGATAAGAAATACCTACCCCCCCCCCGCACAGATATATTCAAAGTACATAATTTTGATATAATTTATTTCTTAATTATAAATATTATTATCATAATTATTTAAAAAAATGTTGTTAGTAAATATTATTGTATTTTTAGTTAAATGTAATTATTTTATGATTTTAAGTTTACTCGTTAAAAACAAAAAAAAGTCACCAATTTTTAGTTTCTTATTAGGAAAATGTAAAATTTGGAATCTTTTTTACATCAAAATTCTTTTACAAATTTTTCCATTAAACTATTTCCTAAAATTATGAAAAGAGGAATCTTTGATAATTAAACAAAGAGATTATTAAATAATATTCCTTCTTTATTGTATTATTTCAATATAACGAAATAAATAGTATATTTTATTTTTAAAATAAATTTAATTGAATTAAATTTAAAATTTATTAAAACAATCTCCCTTCTAATTAAGGGTAAGCTGCAAACTATTAGACTTCTTCAAATTTTGCATATCAACAAGATTCATGCCGAGTGTTGTTGTTATTTAAAAATAAAATTTATTATTCTTAATCAGTTGTATTTTCAAATTATTTTAATTAAATAAAAAATAATCTATAGTACTGTATTATTACTTAATAATTTGTTTATAAAAAATGTTTGCTTAATAATTAATTCATGAAAAAGTTAAAAGTTAAAAAAAAAGAATAAAAATGTAACGGCAACCAACTGTTACAACCGCCAGCTTGTTCTCACTCACTCCCATTCATGTGTGTCACTGTCTCACTTTGCGACCACCGTAACCAACGCCCCAACAACAATTTCTCCTCTTAACTACCATACCCTTTTCCTTATTTCATAATCCTCTGATCTCCTTCTCTCTTCCCTCGAGCTCAAGCTGAAGCCTTTTGAATACTTGGTTAGATTCTATGATTATTTCCTTCTTTGTTTTTTTTACTGGTTTTGATATGATTTTCACGCTCTAATCTCTTTGTTTCTGTGTGTGTTTTTTTTTTCTGGAGTTTTAGAGAAAGTGTCATGGCGATGGAGCTCTTAAATATCCAACCCAGTGAACTCAGGTTTACGTGTAAGTTTTAGTGTTCCAATTCAACAATCTTTGGCAATCTTGATGCTTTTTTTTCATGGTGGTGTTTAAGAGAGCTATTGCAATAAGCGGTAACGTTTACAAGAACGAAAGGTCCCATTGGTGTTGTTTTGATTGTTTGAAGTAGATATCAACTGGGTTTTTGGATTGCTTCAATTTGGTGGGCCAAGACATGATTTTTATAGGATGGATGTATCTTTTCTTCTATTATATGATCAAAATTCACAGAAACTAAATCTTTAAATGAACATAGAAATTGATGGACAGAGATGAAAAGGTTTGAATATGGCTAAGTTGGATTGCAAGGTGTAATAATATCATACAATTTCTCTGATGGATGGACTGATAAAAACTGCTAAGTTCACTCCAGGATTAAATTCCTTTGATTGCAAGGTTCAGAAATCAGGGAATGCAGCGATTGATTTATTCAGTATTAGCATGAATCTTTGCAAATTTGTTGACAAGTAATTCGACTTACAAAATCCGCTTCTCTCTATAGTTGAGTCGAAGAAGCAAAGCTCGTGCTCGGTTATGCTCTTCAATAGGTCAGATCAGTATGTTGCTTTCAAGGTATAGCAATTTCAATGCTTTAACTGTGTAGTACACTAATAAAGCCTTCTTCTCCCTCCTCTTGCCCTCTATTTTGCTCCTTTTTTTTTTATACTTTCAGTTACCAGGTTGCATAATTGGCTAAGATTCAAATATATAACAATCAGGGGAATGATTTTTAAAAATAAAGAGGCTTAATTTTGAGGAAGTGATCAAGCATGTTTAAGTAGTCAGAATGTATGGCAGGTGAAGACGACATCTCCAAAACGATACTGTGTGCGTCCAAATGTTGGTATTATCAAACCCCAGACAAGTTGCCATTTCACAGGTACATGGCTATTAGAGTTATCTCATATCTCCTTTTACACCATACTACGTAAGACTATTGGAATCAGGTGGATGAAGTCTTCTGTTTTCTCCAAAATTGACTTTGACTACCGATAAAATAATCTTCTTTCGCACTCGGATCATTGCAGTTGTAATGCAAGCTGAGAGGGTAGCTCCACCAAATTTACATTGCAAAGATAAATTCTTAATTCAAAGTGCTGTTGTTCCCTACGGCACTACTGAAGAAAGTTTTACATCAGAAATGGTAAGATGTCCATTATTTTTGTTGAGGTTTCTTTAATTGTTAGCATCTGGAGTTACTGAAATTTTTGTTGAGGTTTCTTTAATTGTTAGCATCTGGAGTTACTTTTTGTTTCAGATTTCATTGTAACTTCTTACTGCCTTCTTTACTTTGTCAGTTCTCTAAAGGAATAGGAAAACATGTTGAAGAGATGAAACTCAGGGTATTTCTTGTTAATCCATCCGAGTCACCGGTTCTTATTCCAAACAACGGAGAATTCAAGAAAGATCCATGTTATAACACATCCCCACGAGGAGATAAGCTATCAAATGGAATTGAAAATATACCTCCGCTTATTAGGGTAAGATGCAATCTTAAAAAGTTCTGTTTCGACCCCTTAATTCCCACCACTGCCCTCACTTCCCGGCTCTATTGGCCTGAAGTTTATACCTTGCTATGGATCTGCATGGTTGACACCTGCCATTTATGAGCAACACTATACTCTTATATCTGTCATCAATATTTTTGTGACAACTTCCGATTCCAGTAGGTTATCTTGCTTCATTCTGATTGGAAACAAGGATCAAGTTCCAGGACACTGATATGGTAAATTTTCTCCTTGCATCAGTTATCTGAGGATGTTTTGGGCATTGGTACTGCCAAGGATATTGAAGAGTTGAGAGAAGCCAAGGATGATCAGTCAAGAGTGCTTGATAATGGGGAGCCGAAAATGTACACTTTGCAGTCGAAATTGATAAAAGAATTTGAGGAGTTGAAACACAAGCTTTATGACATTGATTCAAAACTTAAAGAGGTCCATTTATTTACCATTCTAATTCTGTTTAGGTTGCAATATTCCCTCTAATTCTGAGTTCTGCCTTGAATAAAAGATTTATGCAGATCGAGGTTCTGTTTACTCGATTTTTAAAACCTTTTGACGGATGTAGAAGACGCAGATTTCCCGATTCATGTAGCTTCCATGTTGACCTTGAAATGGATGAATGAAAACTGGTTTTGGAGGAGAGAATTTCCTTAATGATATTCAGGTGACTTATCAATTTCATTCTGATATACTTTTTGGTTGTTCAGGCTAATCAAATTATCGTGAAACTAACTGATGAGAGAGACATGGCAAACAGAGAAAAGGATAGCATAAAACATGAAGTAGTAAGTCATTCTTTGCTCTGCTTCGGATAGGCTGTGCCATGTATGTGCATTCAAATTTAATGTACTGGGAATTTCGCTTGAGTTGATAAAAATAATATTCTTAACACTTCACTCAAGTTCAGGTGATATGTGAAGCAATGCATTTGTCATCTAATTGTGCATCTACGTATTTCCAGGATGTTTTGAGGATAAAGACTGCGCCAAGAAGAATTCAGGTGGGTTTTCCCCTGCTGTATGTTTGTATGGTTGGTCTGATCAGCCTGGCACTTGGATACATTATTCATCCATAGAGAGATTTTTTGGTTCTTTTTCTTTTTTGAATGTGGTTTGACTTACTGGAACTTGTTGAAACTTTCCCTTCAAGGGGAGTGGTGTAAATTCAGACAGTGGTTGATTATAAAGTTTTCCAAATACCAATAGAATATGGATTTTGTTTTGCAAGTTTAGTTTTCCTCCATTTTATTTTCATTTGAATCTTTTCCCTACCCACTTGCCTGTAAGGTCTACTGAATTGGCATTTGGTTCCAACTTTCCTGGAACTTAATGAGCTTTCTCAACAAATTTTCTCACTTTTGTTCAATCCCTTTCTTATCCCTGATGACATGAACTTTCTCTGATGCCCTTCCATAACTCTCTCCACAGCTATTCAAAAATCCTTTTGTTCAATTTAGTTATACCTTATTGCTTACTTCATCAAATCATAAACAACCAATTTTCCTTTTAAGCACAATAAAGATAACAAAAGACTAGAGAACAAATTCTTTTCTGTGGTGTGTAGCAAGACAAAAAAATATATAATGCAAAACAATCACATGGAATCAGAAGTATCATAAGTAATCGTATTTAAAATTTTCACTGTTGGTACACTCAAATTCTTTCTTTGGAGTTACAATCTCAGTTGACAAATGATATATACAGGGAATAGGAAAAAAAACTCGAGAAAAATCACAAGAACATGTAGTCACAAGCTGCACATTTGCAGACCAGAAAAATTGGTGTTGCCACTCCACTCCACTCCACTCCAAGCTATCTTTCAACTATAAACAAATTCCACAAGTCAAAAAACCATTTGTTTGATCAAGCATTGTCTATAAGTTGTGTGAATTAGTAGTTTTTTGTTATGTGTTCAGAAAATATCTGCTTTACTGCCATTGATTAACACTTTGCTCTAATGGTGAGCCGGGCACAAAGGGCACAAAACCTCTGCCACCAAAAACAGGTCTCATGAAGCCATCATCAAACTTCCGCCAGTAATGGTGGACAGTATGAGAAGGCTTGCTCAGGAACATCATTAAACTGGTTGGCCTAGGCACATTTTCGTTGTCTAAGTTGTCCTCCAAATCTTGTCCATTCAGAAGTGGGGCGGTAAAGGACTTGGGACTTGACGGTTCCGATGAGAACATGCTGGCTGTATGTTTTCGTATTGGCAGCAAAATCCTTACTAGTGGTTTAGTTATCAGACCAAATACCTGAACGAATCCAGAGATTAACCATATTACACACTTTTGTGTCTCTAAAGAAACAAGTCTGAAGATGTACTTAAGTGTCTTTTGAATTTTTTAAAGGCAGAAAAGATTGCAACTTTAAGTACTTAAAATCGTAAGATTCATCAGAATTTCCAATTCCTTCAAATTTTTTAATCTTAATGGAGAAGGTGGTGCTTGATCTCTTGAAGTTCATATCAAAACATCCAGTTTAAATGTTCACTTCTAATTTCTAACATGCAACTAAACTTCCTGGGCTCAAAATTGACAAACTAGGACTAGCGAGAACCTGTTGACAGCAACAATTAAACCTCCACGACAAGCTTTACATTGTTCCTAATTATGCAGATAGATTTACGAGCTTAATGTGCTGAACTATGGGGTGGGTGTTCATGTTTCTAAGTACGATATTCCTGTAAAGCAGAAAGCTTCGGTAAGCTGAGAATCTGCATAGGCACTTAGCCGAGCTAAGAATTAAGCATCAGCATGTGAATCCCAAGAGGGTCATAGCCAACAGGCTCTGGTCCTGGCAAAAACCTACAGGATGTACTTATCATGTTGCATTCTTATTTGCTTCCAGAGACATAAAGAGGTATTCTTACCACTGTGCTTGAGAGGACTACAGTGATTGTGCTGGTGATCATAATTGCATTCCCGCGTAACTTTGTATGGCCTGACCTGGTGAACTGCTTTCATGAAAGCAAATATATCAGAGGAAAGCAGATACGATTAATGACATCTGCAGGAGGTGTACATGTATCTCAGGGAACAGTCTGGAAATTGAAGCAAGTTCATCTTATTAGAAGAAAGTTGGACATTGGAACACATTGTGAAACTACTTCAAATCAAGGAGGACATCACCCTAGAGTTTTAAGGAGCAAAACATATACTTGTTCGTGCAGGAAAAGAAATGCTCACTTCTCCTTTACCTGATTATAAGCAAGGGCCATAGAAACAGCACCACGCATCAAGCCAGCCCACCAAATTGTCACCTGCAAAGTAAAGTCCATACAGAGATCTAAGCACTAACCTTTCATAAAGGTAAATTTTGTTATTAAGAACGGTTTGGAACCCGTACTTGTTGCTTTATGTTGATTTTTTCGTTCGGTGATGCCTTAGTCAAGTTGGATAAGAAGGACAAGGGAAAAACAAATGCTGCTCTTCCAATAAGAACCAATGCCAAGAGTACTGAACTCACTGCAACTGATGTTCCCGGGCTGAGAAGAGAGCAGAAATTTACCCTTAAATTTACGTATTAAAGAGAATTCATCATATTTAACCTTTTTCTAGCAAAATCAGAATGCAAATGGTCTCTTATGTTTTTCTATGAATATTACCTATGACTCACAAACTTCCACTTCTCGATGTCGAGGGCATCCATGCCAACATAAAGGAAGATGAAAATTTCAGCAACAAATGATAGAGTAGCGAAAGCATGCCTGCAATAGTTGCTGATCCTCAATGAAGATGAAGGGCAAAATATTCCGAAACTCTAGAATAAAAGAATTGTAGCCAACGTCAACAACATACTGGAACATGTAACTAAACATACTTAGTTGTCACCCTTGAACTTTCAGTCACGTTGTGCCACGTATAGTGGGACATAACTATCCCACAAAAGAACACAGTGAGAATGGCACTCAAATTGAATAGCTGCAAGAGACCATAAAGATTCACCATTGTGGTTAGAATCCTATCTGGAGCCAAATTCCATTTCAGCACTAGCAAGGAGAAGCAAAAAACCAGAAAAAAAAAAGACCAATTGGTACTGAGATATCTTACTTCAGCCAACATATATGAAAGGTAAGCCATGAGTATCATAAGAGCAACTTCACGATCGGTAGAGTGCCTAAATTTGTGATAGAACAAGAGTTATAAGACAATCATTGAGACATTACAATGTGATTAATTGTGTTTTTTTCTTTCTTTAATTGTGTTCTTTTCTTTCCTTTCACACCAGTAGTAACTTTTAGTTCCATCAAAGTGAAACTACAAATAACTCCAGAACCTTACTCAACCTATTCAACTGCATCTAGAATCATTAAGGGTGTCCTTTCTACACATGTTAATGCTTGGTCTTCTACGAAAAAATAGCAACAAACCTTCCAAAGTAGAGCCTCTTAATCATGTATGCACTTAGTAGTCCAGCCTGCAGAAGACAAGAGTATGGCACTGCAAATCATTAGAAGGGAATAGGCAGACCACAAGAGAGTTAAGGATTCACTTGACGAGGAAGGGACAAATAACTTACAAGAACACCCAATATTGTGCTTGAGATAAATAGGTACAGAAAGTTGCCAGCAAATTGTAATCCAATTCTTGAGTTAATATGGGAAAGGTCAATACTCTGGATTGCGTGAAAAAGCACCACTGAAGTGGCATCATTTACCACACCTTCTCCAAAAACTAAACTGTAAAGTAGAGGGGTCTCATCCTGATTAAGCACCTGAAGCAATACAAATTAAACAAAGCAAGCTTTGGTCAATGCCATTTGATAAGAGCTGTAGCTGGAACAAATCATCATTAAGCTGTTTATACCTGCAAGGTGCAAACGGAGTCTGTTGCAGAAAATATTGCTCCAATTGCTGGAATCAAAAGATCAAAATAACTAAAGCAAATCCAAAAGGGAAAGAAGTGAAGAAACTATGTGAATGAAGAAAGAAAGAGATTATAAGAGTGTACCAAGATAGTCTCCTATTTTGAGGGAACCAATGTTCATATTGTTGAAAAAGTGTTTAGCACCTAACCAAAAGAGCCAATTGAACATCAATGACAAGAGTCTAAAGAAGGTAGAACGTGCAAAAGAAAACAGGAAGAACCATCAAAACTCGTCTGTGAATTAGATGCCTAGAAGAGCGAAATAGATCTTTTTGTTCATTCCCCAAAAGTGGTTATGGGACAAAATTCCAACATTTGGCCGTTCTAGAGTACCTACTGATATGACGGCTGTGGATATCAAAGTACCAATTGCTCCAAACAGCATAATAGTCATAAAGTTGCGAAAAAATTGCTTCTTCTTCACTTGGAACCTGGTCCAGAGGATCAAAACAGAATGATCATGTAAGCTTAGCAACCTTTTTCTTCGATGGAGAATAGAACCAAAAGAAAAGAAAACACTTTTGTTCATAGGATTCCTTTTATTGTTTCAAACTGCATTAGAATTCCAGAGTAATGGTTGTCATAGCTATGTCTTCGAATTGCCTAATTTTTTACAATTATCAAACAGAAACTGAAGAACTGCAAGTCCTCCAATCATCATACCACACGAGTTATTCAACGAGTTGTCCCAGTTCTGATTCTAGTTCAGCTTGCATTATTCTCAATTTACAACTAAACGAGCTTATAGCCATGGAAGCGAGAAGGAGCATAAAAGATCGATTTCTAAATGAATCCGCCAGCAGGAAAGTGAAGAAATGCAGAAGATCAAACATACCCAGCATTGAAAATAATAGGTGGAAGAAGATAAATGAAGAACAAGTCTTCACTAAACACCAGAAGATGGGAACTCCTCCCTCCTGTAGTGAGCAGAATCACAACTCCTGTGAACAGTCCCTACATTAATCCACCAGAGAGCTATCACAAACTGTTCTTTACTAAACTCTTTATAAAGACAATCAAACACATCTAATGTATCATTCAGGGCAGAGTTAAAATCTTACAATAGCGAGTGCGGTGATTGACTCGTTCATCCATTTGCTTTCTTCCAACAAATGACCAATAAGGATACACGCACAAAGAAGAGCCACAAACAGGTTTATTGACACTACTGAAGCATGATCGGACGCCAATATCGACTTTGACAGAACAGAGACTACACTGACCGCCATTAAAAACCCAACACACACAGCAAAGTAAAACTCTGAACTCTGTTTCTCTAACCAGTTATCTTCTCACTTTCCTAACAGAAGTTGCTTCGCTTTCCAAACCAAAGCAGAGCCACCCACAGGCTTTATGGAGCTAAAGTTCGCAACTTTACTCACTTACCAGTCACCACAAAGACGCATACATAGACTCCAAAGGCAACACGTATATATATGTATCTATAGCTAACCAACTTCAGCTCAAAGAAGAATAAGTCACATCAAAAATGGAGATTTGGAGGTGATTTTTGTACTGGAGGAAACATATAACATCTGGGTTTCTGTTGTTTTGAAAGACAATGGACGGTGTAAAGGCTTAAGTGTGGAACAGGGACGGGTCCATCAGAATGATAGTGTTACAGTCCGGAGAATCTAAAGAGTGCATTTGTAACGCACCAACTCATGGAAGCTTCTTTATTCGTAGATTCTTCTTTTTCATATGAATATATATATATATATATATAGTGATTTTTAAAATAAATTAATTTAAATAAATACGATAAAATAAATAGTATGATCCGATAATTTTTAAATATAATAATTAAATAAATATTAAACTATATAAAATTTCAATATATTTTATCTTTGCAAATATCAACTTTTCTCAAAATTTAAATTTTTTTTACCAATTTAAATTTAAGTTATATTTTATTCTAATTAATGAATTTTCACTGGCACGCTCTTTTTTTTCGGATAAAAATAGCATTTTATGTGTTTATAATTTTTAATTAAATACCATACATTATGAAACAAACATAATTTTAACATCCAAACATAATATATATTTGATTGAAACCTCAATTTTGACCATTAATTGAAGTTATTTACCAACAAGAGATTATTTTGAGTTGAAAAATCTTATAACATTTTTGTTAAAACTAAAATAAATTATAATATATCTTCCTTTTTATTATCAACGACGAATCATTTATAGCGGAGCAGATCTATTGTTCCTAAATTACTATACCTTGTTGTGCCTTTAAAATCATAGTCATCCAACTTATTGTAATAAATGACTGAGATTTATTCAGAAGGCACAACACTTTGGGAGCAGTAAATATGTTCCTCATTTATAGTTGATCTATTTTATAATTAACAAGTAAATTTATTTATAATTATAATAATAAATTTAACTATAAGTGATTACACATCTTCAATTTATTGTTGACCATAAAAGATTTGTAATTATATATTTGCTAAGTATCATATTATATAAATTTTGAGAATATAATTTGTATCATATCAAAACTATGAATTAAATTCAGAAAATATCAATAAAATTATTTTTTGATAAAACTAATCGAAATGCTCTGTTCAATCTTCTTCCCCTGTTAACGAACGTTGAAACAGAGTCAAAACAGAGTTAACAAATGTTGAAACAGAGTTAGTTAAGAACTCGAAGAAGTCTTGAACATGGAAGTGACGTTTCAGACAAAGAGTCCAACGTTGTGGGTCACTTTAATAAAGAACCACTAAACTTGTTCCCTCCACCAAAGGACGGATTAAGAGGGGTGCTATAAAGACGATAAGATCCATGCATATATGTATGTAGATTTCTTCTCTCGTAGTGGTAGGACATACCAACGAGTAAAAAGATAGAAGCTTTTCTTCCGTTTTGAACAATCATTCGTTTAGTTTAATAATTTTTTAAAAAAAATTATTAATTTTTATTTAATAATATTTCTTTTTAATTAAAATTTAAAATTTTTGATTATTAAAAAAAAATCTTTTTAATTATATTTTTAATTCTCTAATTTTATTTAATATTTAGACGATTTTGTGACAGTTTAATACTAATTGAACCTTTTAAATCTTAAACTTTTTATTTTATCTGTTTAATTTTTTAATTTTAAAACATTGTTTTTTATAGTTTAAATTGTTTTAAACTTCTAATTTTAAAATTATTAAAAAGCTTTCGTATTCTTAAATTTTTAGAAAATTGTATTTTGATTTTTTAGTTTGAAAATAAATACGAAACATATATGATATGATATAAATATATGTTATTGACATGAAGATTTAAATTTAATAATTAAATGTAACTTAAATTAATTAAACTCAATCCAACTAATAATTAAAGATAATAACAACAAATTATTGAATTTGAATTAGAGTTAAATTGAAAAATTAAATTATATCATCATATTTAAAACTTATAATTGGTGTATATGTGTTATTAATATCATATATAGTTTTTTAATATTAAAATTCAAGAGAAATAACATTTTTAAATAAATTTTATTAAATATTAAATTTTATTAAAACAAATTACTCCCTATTTTTAACAAAATTATAGTTTTCTCAAATTAAAAAATAAATTAAATTTACCCAACAAAAATTATAATAAACCTTGAGATAATGAAAAAACAGAACAGAGCAACCTCTGTTCAAACTCTGACCAACAAAGTTATAATAATGACATGCTGACCTTAATCCCGACAACTCCCCCAAACTTTGTACAAAGGTGGAGGATCGCATGATGGATTTGGTTGTCTCACAAGGACTCCCAAGAAAAGGAAAGCAAGTACTACTACTGCTACTCTTGTCTGGGGTCCTCCATTTTCGCATGAATGGTAACGAATTCTCCAACTCCATGGGGTTTGAAACGTGGGGGTGTTTCTGAGGTTGTGTCTGTGCTCTGTTGGTTGAAGAAGTACTTTCTAGCCTCGCGTGTGTGTTGGATTATGATCTTGTCGACTTAGCACCATCCATGATTTTGTCTCTTGGTTTAATGAGAACATTTTCTGTTTTTGGTTGTGTATTTGTGAAACAAAATAAGGCATGATAATTTATATCCGATTAACTTGTCAGATTCAATTTGATTTTTTTTAATAGACTTTTTTTAAAAAATTATAATTTTAAAATTAAAAAAAAAATTAAATTGAAGTTATATCATTTTAAAACAAGGGGAAAAGACATAAATTTTTTAGAAATAAAATTAAAATATTTAAATTCTCGAAAAAATCCTTCTAATTTTCAGTTTTTTTTAAAGCTACTTCTCTTAGATTTTGATTAAAAAATAATGAGACATACGCAGTATAAACAATAGACGTGAACTAATTAAATGTTACAAATATGATAACTCAACTCAGTTCTTAAATATGACTAAAATTGATTAAATTAATAATTGAAGATAATTTTAATAAATTATTAATGTGAATCAGAATTATTTTTTATTTATAGTTTAAGAGCTAAGTTAAATCATGATATAAATAATATTTAATTACTTCATATTTGATGTTCATACTATGCATATTTGGTTGTTATTTTTTTGATTGAAGTTTAAGAGAAGGGTTTTTTTAGAAATTTGAAAATTAAAAGACTTATAAATTTTGTGTGTTTTACACTTAAGCTCAAACCACATAACCTAAATAACTTCACAGGAAGTTAACCCTTGCTCGACGCAGGTCACGAGCGTGGCCCAACCCCTTTTCAGCTACTCCTTTTGTTAAGCTAGTCCCCCGTAATAGAATAAGGAGATCAAGTTTAGGCTTTCAGCTTTCAGTTCACGGTGAACAGATCGAGCAGCTGGTGTCGCCCTGTCGACCGATGACTAATCTTAAACAAAAAGGGTCTAAACGACTAAATCTTTTTTATTTTTTATGACTTGTATTAATAATTTTAAAAGGCATAAGTTTTCAAGAAAAAAGGGAACTTAATTTTATTTTAATTTTAAAAACCCATCAATTTTAAGAAATTGTCAACCAAAATTATTTATTTGTGACATTATATATGTATACTTAATTATAATGTTTTCTGTTATAATTGATAATTTTTTCTATTTGATGATGATGATTTTTTTTTTTTTGGTAAATCAGTATGATGATGATGATGATGATGATTATTATTATTATTATTATTATTATTGTTATTGTTATTGTTATTAATATTATTACTATATTTTTCATCTCTCTCTCTCTCTTTCTTTTCATGTAGGTCATTTGAAAACAGTCTCTTTATTAGTTAGGGATAAGACAGCGTATTATTAGACCTCACGTATCAACGGAATTAATTCATACTGGATATTACTGTTGTTGTTGTTGAGGTGTTGTAGTGAAAGTAAATGGAGTAAGGTTGGCCTTTTGATTTTATAATTTTAATATAAATTAAAGATTGATAATTAATAATATTTATTTTTATCAGGAAAGTCTTAGGAATCCTAATGTATCCATGATTCTAGTGATCTCCTCTCTGTTAGGTACAACTTTCATGCTGACACCATACCCACCGAACTGCCAACAACTGGTGGTTCAATGGTTTGGAAGAGTATTAAGACTACCTGGCATCATGTTCTTCAGGGGTTGAAATGGCGAATTGGTGACGGAGCTAGGACCCGTTTCTGGCTAAATCCTTGGGTTGAAAATCTGGGACCTCTTATAACCCATACAACAGAGCCGGTCCCACCTTCAGACATAGATCGATTGACACAACATTTTGTGGACACTGCTGGACACTGGAACTGGGAAGAATTCGCTCACCTTCTCCCTTCTTCAATCTGGTTGTCCATAGCAGGGATTCTACCTCCCAAGGCCTCTCTAGGTCCCGACAAATTAATATGGGGTATTTCAGAAACGGGACGCTTCACCATAGCTTCAACCTATTCTATGATTATGAACCTTGAGGGAAGGCCATCCAATTCTTTATGGAATATAATTTGGCAATGAAAGGGGCTGCAAAGGATCCATTCCTTCCTTTGGCTATTCGCGCACGACCATTTGTTGTCAAATCAACAGCGTGTTCGACGACATCTCACCACTGATGACGCTTGCCACTACTATCATTCTGAAGAATCCTCGCTGCATATCATGCGAAACTGCATATGCGCCCAAACCTTATGGCATGCGTTCCCTCCTCAGGTCATCGCTTCAGACTTTTTTACCTTGCACACCCGGGAATGGATCCTGCTTAACCTCCAATCTCACCGAAAGGTACAGGGCATGGACTGGTCAACCATTTTCGAGACGACTTGTTGGTTCCTATGGTCATGGAGAAATAGGGCCTTGCTCGAGGCATAATTCTCTTGGCCAACTTCTCCGATGCAGATCGTTTTGGAGTATGTCCTGTAGCGCCCCCTTATCGTAGGGTACGCACCGGGACGCCCGAAGGTCATTCTGGTATATATCCTACGATAAAGACGCACTACGATCGATCACTACTAATCCTCACGTGGCATTAAAATCATATTTGCTCAAAAA
>JAOQMQ010000196.1:39986645-40017948 GCA_027563845.1 Erythroxylum subrotundum
ATTTTCACAATATGAATTTATTCCATAATGCATGCAATTACCATTTCTATCTATCTCTCACAAAATACCCAAATTTATCAATTTACCCTTTTTCCTAAGTTCCGGGATGCTACATGTCCAGCATATCAAACTGGCATCGGGATGGCAAGAAAGAGCCCACACTCAAATTCGGACTCGGACTGAACCGCTTAACGGCTGGAGCAAACCTCCTCCTGGATGGGTTAAATTAAATACGAACAGCTCGTGCAAAAGTTCTTCCTTTACAGCCACCGCAGGAGGTCTTCTTCGCGACAACTCGGGTGCCTGGCTTGGAGGCTCTGTACACAACATAGGACGATGCTCTCTTACCTTAGCTGAACTCTGGGGAGTTTTATCTGGTCTTCAGCTTGTATGGCAGAGGGGATATCGCAGGATTGTCTTAGAAGTGGACTCGTTACCATTTCTAAACATTCTTTCTTCCCCATATATGCGTTCAATGTCTCTCGATTCCCTGGTCCTCGGCATTAACGAGCTCTTTACCTGGAACTGGTACCACGCCATATTTGCATGGAGGGCAACCGGTGTGCAGACTGGCTGACCAATTTTGCAGCTCAGTTTGAGCTTGGGAGTATCTCACTAGAATATACACCTATAAGGTGCATCTCAATCCTCTTAGAGGATATGTCGGGGATTTGTTTCCCACGACTAGTTTTGTAATTTTTTCGACTTTTTATTCCCTTTGATGTAAAAAAAAATCTCCTAGGATTTCTCTTCCTTATGTAATTAGTTCTCTGTTGCTATATAAATCAGATTAGGGTCTTGGTGAATAATCAAGCTCTCAATTCTTCTGCTAATTTGTTCAACATGGTATCAAAGCCACTTTAAAACTTAGACCATCCCCTTGTTCTCTGTGTCACCTTTCTTCTCTACCCTAGACCGTCCCTTCTCCTCTGCGACATCTTTCTTTTTCTCTGCCCTAAAACAAAACACCGAAATTGACCTCATTGTAGCAACTAGCGGCCACAGGCGACCAGAGCAGCACCGTTGCGGGTCGCCAGAAACTTCCCACGCGTCAGCACGTGAGTGACAAGCGCCATTGTCTGGCGTCCTCCAGTGATGGTGAGTTGATGGGTCAGCTCGTCTCCTTAGTCTAAACAAGGTTCTGGTCTCGATTTGTGTCAACTATGACCAGAACTTGAGTGTTTTGTCATCCTCGTCATCTATCATACACTCCAAGTTATCAGCAGCCACAGTCCAACGTCTTCCATCAATAGCTTTGTTGAGTAGATTGCAAGTATGTCAAAACCCGATGAAAAGTCAATATCTAGTGGCTCGGGAACTGTTCTGACAATGGGGTCCTCTAATCTGTGAATCACCAAACAATGTTTAAATGGTAATAATTACTCTTTCTGGTATAAGAATGTTGCGTTTATTTTCAATGGTCAACAAAAATTTTCTCATCTCACAACTGATCCTCCAACTGATAACAAATAACTAGAGAATTGGCTAACTGATGCTGCGCAGTTGCTACTTCTTTTTGATTCCATGAAACTTGAAATCTCAAACTTGTTTTCTCATGCCGATACTTGTAAGCAAGCTTGGGACTATACCGAGCTTCTATATTCAAGTAATATGCTCCGTGTATATGATACCTCTGTTGATTTATTTAAGTCCAAGCAAGAAGGAAGTTTGGTTGAATACTTTGGGAAGGTGAAATGAGCATATGAAGAGTTGAATTCTTTACAGCCAATCACGTCTGATGTAAAGGAGATGCAAAGGCAAAAAGAGCTCATTATTATAACAACATTCTTATTGGGATTGAAACCTGAGTTTGTGTTTGTTCGAGCACAGATCCTTGGAGGTGCTGAAATCTCATCTTTGGCTGAAGTATTTTCTAGGCTTTCTCGTTCCATGACTAAAGAAGGTCTGTCTGAGAACACTTCTGAGAGGTCAGCGCTTGCAAGAAATTATAGTTGGCAAGCTAGAGGAGGACATGGTGGTCAGAGTGGTAGAGGAGGACATAGTGGTAGAGGACGTGACGATAAAGGCACACGTCCCCATTGCAAATATTGTAATTATTATAGGCATGAAGAGGAGACTTGTTGGGATAAGCATCTTGAATTACGAGCAGCCCGTTATGCATCACTAGAAGAACATCCTCCTCCTGCTGCAGGTTCACAGTCCTACATCACTCTATCTCAGGATGAGTATGCGAAGTATATACAGTATCAATCAGCTTAGCAGGTGTCGTCTTCTTCTGTGGCATCTATGCCTCATCGAGATAACCCAACTGCTTGTTATTCATCCTAAGAAATAGCTACGGGTATTAGATTCTGGTGCCACTAATCATATCTCAGGTACCATAACCAACTTCGATCGTGTTTTTCCCTTATATTCCTCTCACAGTAATAAGCTTACAGTCGTTGATGGTTCCACCACAACCATCAAAGGTGTTGGGGCTTCTCATCCTAATGCGTCTCTTACTTTACCTTCTACATTGTTCGTTCCAAACTTCCCTTTCAATCTTATGTCAGTAAGCAAATTAATGAAACAATTAAACTGCTATTTTTTTTATTTCCCCATAATGTCATTATCCAAGATTTGAAGACCAAGAACACGATTGGAGAAGGGCGTGAATCGAAAGGAATGTACTGTTTTGGCGAGTTGTAGTCTTCCGTCGCTTTGTCAGCTTTAGCTTCTCTTATTGATATTCATAGTCGACTGGGTCATCCATCATTGAACAAACTCAAGAAATTAGTATTAGGTCTTGAGTTTATTTCCAATTTAAATTGTGAGTCTTGTCAGCCTGGGAAACACCATTGTTCTTCATTTTTTCCTCGTGTCAATAAATGGGCAAAAAAACCCTTTATGTTAATTCATATAGATATTTGGGGTCCGAGTTATGTCAAGTCCAAGTTGGGATTGTAGTACTTTGTAATTTTTGTTGATGATTTTTCTCGAATGACTTGGTTATATCTAATGAAAGATCGTTCAAAAATATTCTCAATCTTTTGTTCTTTTTGTACTGAAATCCAAAATCAGTTTAATACCTGGATCAACATTCTTCGTAGTGATAATGCTAAAGAGTATTTCTCTAACCAGTTATCCAGTTACTTACAGCAACAGGGTATTCAACATTAGTCTTCATGTCCTCACACGCCCCAACAAAATGGGGTAGCTGAAAGGAAAATCTAACATATTATTGAACATACTCTGTTAATTCACACGAATGTTCCCAAAAGTTTACGGGGGGATGCTATTCTCACAGCATGCTTTCTTGTCAATCGCATGCCATCCTCTGTATTGGTGGGTAAAATTCCTTTCTCTACTCTCTTTCCCCATCAAGATCATTTTCCTGTTAATCCTCGTATCTTTGCTTATGTCTGCTTTGTTCACTAGCTTCGGCCTAGCACAGATAAATTAGACCCGAAAGCTATAAAGTGTGCCTTTCTTGGGTATTCTCGTGTACAAAAAGGGTACAAATGTTTCACTCCTTCTTTGAATATGTGTTTTGTCTCTGCCGACGTTACATTCTTTGAAGACACACCATATTTTTCTAAAACTCCACATGGCTCTGGTGACACAAAAGATTGTTTGCCTATTTCCTTTATGCCTTCTCAACCAGTCCTTATTCCGATTATTCCTGACATTAGTCTTTTGGAGTCTACACCTGACCCTCAACCTACCTCTTTAGAACATTTAACTAATCCTAATTTGCAGGTTTATACTTGACACACTCGTCAAGAAGCATAACCAATTGATTCATGTCAATCTCCACCGGCTTCTTCCTTTTCATCTCTAGCGGATGATGATCTTAATCTTCCAATTGCTCTTCGTAAAGGAAAAAGGTCTTGTACATCTCACCCTATCTCAAAGTTTCTCTCATATGATTCATTATCACCATTGTACTCAACTTTTGTGTCCACTTTATCTTCCATACCCATACCCAAGATTGTTTTAGAGGTTTTGGCTCATCCTGGAGGGACACATGCCATGAAAGAAGAGATGTCAGCTTTACAGGTTAATCACACATGGGACTTAATACCTCTTCCACGTGGTCATATAGTTGTTGGTTGTCGTTGGGTGTTCACTGTTAAGGTCACTCCTAATGGATCTGTTGATCGTCTAAAAGCTTGGTTGGTGGCTAAGGGATACACACAGGTGCACAGTATGGACTACACTGAAAATTTCTCTCTAATTGCTAAGTTGACCTTTGTTCGTGTTTTCATTGCATTAGGCGCCACGCATAATTGGCCCCTCCATCAGATTGATGTGAAAAATGTTTTCCTTCATAGTGCCATAACGAGACTATCTACATGAAGCAACCACTGCGGTTTGTTGCTTAGAGGGAGACTAGACTTGTGTGCCGTCTTAGCAAGTCCCTTTATGGTTTAAAACAATCACTGAGAGCTTGGTTTGACAGATTCAGTACAATGGTTATGGAGTTTGGTTTGTAGTGGTGTGGTGTAGATCATTCTGTATTTTATTGTCACCCTACAGCTGGCGGAATTCTTTTGATTGTGTTATGTTGATGACATTGTTATCACAGATGATGATAAAGTAGGGATCCAATCCTTGAAATCATTTCTGCATATCAAGTTCCAGACAAAGGACCTAGGTTCCCTAAAATGTTTTATGGGTATTGAAGTCGCAAGGTCTAAAATGGGTATTCGTTTATCCCAAAGGAAATATGTTCTTGATCTTTTGGAAGGAATTGGTCTATTAGGCACTAAACCAGTCGATAGTCCTATAGTGTCGAATACCAAACTTGATTCGGAAAAAAGTGAATCTTTAGAAGACCCAGGCAAGTACAGAAGGCTGGTTGGTAAACTTAACTATTTGATTGTCACTCGTCTAGACATTGCATTTGCCACAAGTGTAGTCAACCAGTTTATGAGTTCTCTAAGGACTAGTAATTGGAATGTAGTTGTTAGAATCTTAAGATACTTGAAAGGATTCCCAGGGCAAGGTCTTTTGTACCAAAATCATGGACACACTCAGGTATGAGGGTATGCAGATGCCGATTGGGCATGTTCTTATGATCGGAGGTCTACTTCAAGTTATTGTGTTTTTATGAGAGGAAACATGGTGTTATGGAAAAGCAAGAAGCAAACAGTTGTTGCTCGCTCTAGTGCTGAATCTGAGTACAAGTCTATGGCATGCACTACATGTGAGTTGATTTGGTCGAAGCATCTTCTTAAGGAACTCGATTTTGAGCATCCATCTCTAATGGAGTTAATGTGTGATAATCAAACAACCATTCATATTGCCTCTAATTCGGTCTCTCATGAAAGGACTAAACATATCGAAATTGACTGTCATTTTGTTCGCGAGAAGCTTGAAGCAAGACTAATCAAAACTCCCTATGTCAAGTCAAAAGATTAACTTGCTGATTTATTTACCAAAGCTCTTGGTGGATATCAGGTGCAATCTATATGTAACAAGTTTGGAACTTATGATATGTACTCTTCAGCTTGAGGGGGAGTATTAAGAAAGCCTTAAGAATCTTAATATATCTATGATTCTAGTGATCTCCTAAATCTCCTAGGATTTCTCTTCCTTATGTAATTAGATATCTATTGCTATATAAATCAAATTAGGGTCTTGGTGAATAATCAAGCCCTCAATTCTTCTACTAATTTGTTCAACAAGTGTAATTTACTGTATGGTTAGAATTGGTTAGCAAGTGATGAGAACCTAGGAATCCTGTTAATTTCTTAGAATTGTAAATTTATAGGAATTTTAAAAAATTTCAAATTTGAATATTATATAAATTTTCAAATCGAATTTATTCTTTAATTTTAAATTTTGAACATTAACACTATAAATATTTTATTAATGATACATAATTTATAAAATATTATATACATAAATATTAATTTATTGTATAATTAGAAAATAAAATTTAAAATTCTCATAATATTCGATTAAAAATAAAATTTCAATAGATGTTAAATTATTATATAAATTGTTAATTATAATTCATGAATTTTATAATTTGAATATATGTATATATATGTTTATTTATTTTTAACTTATTATTCCTACAAAAGTCTCTTCACACCAACTTTTATGATTAGGAAGTTAGTTATTTAATGATTTATATTTAAAAATTTTAATATTACAAACTATTTTTCTAGTAATTTTAAAATATATTACATAAAAATATTCAAATATTTAACCTTTTTCCATTGGCAGCCCATATCTTCTGCAAGCTTACAGATTAATGCCCAAATTTCGGTATAGAGATCAAAAGGCCCTAAAGCTATGAGCTTTGTCTCAGCCCCAAAACTTTCAAACACATGGCGGGCATTACCGATAACAGCTGAAAGGAGGGAACTTGGACCCAACCCAGACCACCCACAAGAACAAGCAACAAAACAACACCATCAATTCTCACTTTCACAGTCCCTCGGCCAATTTGTATTTGCCATTTATCTTCTCTCTCCTCTGTTGAAGGAGAGAAGAAGTAGCAGAGGAGTCTCTTGTTTTGCAACACGTACTAATGGAATAAAACTGAAAGCTCCAGTATACTGTAAATTCTCTCTACCTTTTGCAACTGGGATTCTCTGCTGCCCCCTTTTCTTCTCTCTCAGACCTCCAGATGTACCTGCATTGCCGCGGGATCGACCCATTTTTTTGACGTAAAGTCGAATCGCTGGTTTCCCGAAGCTTTTTTGGATAATTTTTACGGAATATTTGTTTGGATAGTGGATTGCACGTGGGTCTCTTTCGGTTTTTAATGGGTGTTTTTAATCTTTGTGTTACGGGTTAGTATCTTGGGTTTAACTTTTCAGGTTTATGAGTTTTCTACTTGCAAGTTCGGAATTTATTTTCGGTTCACTGATTGCGCGGGTTGTTTGAAATAATGGATGATCATTTGAGTTGGATTGTATGGCACCGGAAGATTGTTTCTGAGAATGAAACCTCTGTGATTTTGTCGCCGGGACCTCTGTTCCTTACAAATTTCGAGGTTTAATCGTGTATATATTTTGGTTCTTTGTGTTTTGTTTCTTGTTGGTAGTATTAATTTTTAGCTTTTGTGGTTGGTGATTTTGGGTGATTAATGTGGCAATGCAGTTGGGATTGGTTGGTGTGATGGTTTTCTTTTGAATGCTGTTAAGAGTTCTAACTGCTATAATTTCTTTTGTTGAAGACGGATGGTATGCTCACTTGGAAATGGAAAAATGGCAGTAATGGCTAGGCTTTTGGCTGAAGGAAGTTTATCGCACACTCCTTCCGGTAAAGGAAAAAATGGTAAGAATCATCTGTAATTTGCTAAGCGAATACATTTTTTGGATGTTTCAATTTTGTACTCATACGAGACCCGTTATTTGGCAGGGGATATTAGTAAGCAAAAATTGGCTTTTCAATGCATCTACAGAGAGTTACGTGAGGCAGATAGTCCGAATTTGCTTGATGAAGAAGGTAATTATTTCCCATTCATATGTTCAGTTAAATTGTATAAGGCCTTAGTTATATCATGTCCGTGGAGTTGGAATTTGCATATCGTATGTTAAGGTGGATTGTGCTTCAAAGTTGCAACAATTTTTCATCTTTTTTACAACGTTCATTGATGACTCTTTATTTTATTAGTCTCAAGTTCTTCTAATGCTTATGATTCTTGGCAGATATGCATGTTTTTGGTTTGATGCCTATGACTGACCCATCGCATCTGGTAAGATTTGACGATTCTATGAATTTTTGTGATGTCTTATTTGTTTATGTGTCTTTTAGTATTGTATATGTATGAGCTATGGAAATTTATGTGTGCATTTGTGGGCATACAATTGTGTCGGTGGCAAGTGCACATCTGTGCTACAATATTTGTGGATATTTGTATCTACTGATGTATTAGAATGTTTGACACTTGAAAACCTTGATGGAAAATATACATCCACTTGAGTATTAAGCCTAAAGTGAGTTATGGTGCTTGTTATATATGTGACTACTCTTTTATTTATATATTTGTGATTGCATCTGCAATTGAAATTCATTGACTTCCTGCTCCTGCTGTTTATCTGATTATGCAATGCAATTGTGAAGGTTTGTTGCAATGCATGTAAAAAGCCAGTGAAGGCCAGTCAATATGCAGCTCATGCAGGTTTTGAGGGTTTATCTGTTTCAGTTTTTCTTTTCCATTTGTTTGAGAAATTTTCTCCCAATGTCTTCCAGAAGTTAAACAAGTTGGTTTGCTTATTTTTATTGTCTTGTGACAGTTTGGGTGCTGCTCTGAGCTGGGTTCTTTTCTTGTTTTTCCCTCTTATTGTCTCAGAACTTTGTAGGTCCTTAATTTCTACAGGAGAAATGTTGTTGCAGCCTTCTGGTGGCATTGGTCACAGGAAACCTCCTAGGAAGGACAAAAAAAAGTCATTAAGCTCTTTTTCAAGTATCCTCTGTTCTATTTCACTTTAATAGTTTAATTTGGAATTAATCAAGAGCAAAACTGGCTGTTTGTTGAAGCTTTGCTTCAGTGGCTGCTTAAATGCTTTTCTCCCTCACTCAGATGCTAGCATCACTAAAATCGTGATATCATCTATAGCCTCATTGGGTGAATGAAGAGTCTCGAAAGTGGTTTCATCACCAATTCTTTCATTTGTAATCTTCTTGTTATCGAGGTCTTGCAGGCTGAATTTAGGGTGCTATAGGCTTATACTCACGTATTTTTACTAAAGTTGGAGCATTTACTGCAGATTGAGATTTTTACTTTTTACAATTTAACCATACTTAGACCAAGCTGCACCAGCTGGAGAGCAAGAACAGTTTGAATCTATAGATGTTGATGACACAGCTGCCGTAGAATCTCATTTTGACGGGCGATCCAAATTGCATTCTTCCTTTTCCGTGGATACAAAAAGTGAGTCGTATTTGCTTCTTATTTTCAGTCATTTATTCTCACGCTCTTTCTGAAATTCAAAGCATTTTTATCCTTCTTTTCTTAATTCCATAGTTAGCTTTGCAATATTTTATGGTCTTTGTTTAGTAAAAAGAAGTTACTTTGTCAAGCTCAAGTTGTGGCACATCTTTGATGTTACTTTTCTTAGGGATGGGAAGTTGGTTGTCACTTGCTAAGGGCAGCATTAATTGCTCTATATTGGTATTTAGCATTTCCTTAATGACAGAAGAATTGTGTGCTCATCTATTCTTGGCATCTGAAGCAAGGACTTCAGCTGAACCTTTGAGCAGTCAAGTAGGTTGCAGCAGTTGGTACTTCTGTACTGCTACTTGAGATGGTATTCTCCAAGAAATGTACGAGGTCAATCAGTTTTTAATAGCTTGTTTTTGCGTGAGTTTTGTATTGTTTTAAAGTTGTGTATTGTAATGCTTTTGTCTTGTAATTTTAGAAACCGTATAATGCACTTTAAATAAGCTTTTTAGAGTTTTATCCAAGAAGCCTTTTGCATGCATTTCATGTCGTTAGTCTGATATGGTTGGACAATGATTTTCTTCAGTTGAGGGCAGTTGCATTTGCCATTGTTTAGTATTTGAATGGATGACAAAATAATTTTGTTATATTTTGCCTACAGTTTAGTTTTTCAATACAAGTATTGCTCTTAGTTCTCAATATAGCTCTATTGTTTGCTTGAAAATGTCTATAAGGAAATTCTGCTTGTGTTGGTGTAACATCAATGATGGACGGTAAAGGAGTGAATCATGAGAATACAAACCCCTCAGCCTGTGTAATTTCACCTCCAACGAAACGCTCTAAACTGTATGTTTTCTTTGTTCTTTATAAGGTGTTATTGTTTCAAATTTCATTTATCTGCCTATGTTTCTTCAAGGAGATGGGATACCCAGCACATCATCCATTTTGATGAATTATGTGTCATTGCACTTAATTGTACAATTGTGTAAAGTATGTTACAAATTCTGTTCAAATAATCAGGATATTGTTTTTCAGTGGCTGTGAGAAATTACTTAAAATATCCCACTGATGCATTTTTTATGCTGGATAAGTGACGCAACTTTTATCCACAGGCCTCAATGTTAAACTTACCGTGAAAATTGGGAGTGCTTGCATGAACTTGTTATGATATTTGTCTAATTTATATGAACTACGACCATAATTTTAGGAAATGATACATCTTTGCAACATCAAAACTCTCTGTTCATAAATTTTTACTTGTAAACTGCTGTTGTGAACCTGTGTAACTTTGTATATGCATTTCCAAAATGTTACACAGTGATTTTGTTTTTTTGTAGTGTATTGAATCAGAATCTGTCTCAGTCAGATGATTTAGAAATATCTTCTTACTTAGCAGGCATTGAAAGCTCTCAGGTTTTTGATCCTTGTAAGTCCAACTATTGTTGTTATACTAATACTGTTTTATAACATCTCATGTAATGATTGCCTTCTTTTTTATTCCTCTTTGAGAGTATATTCCAGCCAAACTATTGTAGTTTGCTTCTTGAGTTTTGGACTTCTATTTTCTTTTGTTAGCTAGTTTCTGTTCTCTTGTCAATTGAAGTTTTTGTTGCATTAGATTGAAAGACTGCTTAAACGATTGTTGCTTCTCTTATTGACAAATGTACATGCACATGCTATATTCCTTAAATGAATTGGAATTGGCTTGATGACCATTTGTATGGGATGACTTATGAGGATTCTTTTCATGTATTCTCCAGGCAGGGAATTACGTAAGCAATGTGCCTCCGAAAGTGACTTTTGTAATGGTGCTGTTTTTGTTAAAAGCTCTCAGCAAGCTTATGAATCATGCCAGATGGCAAGAGGTTTTTTTTTCTTCTAACTTTGTATGCTTTATATTGCTTTTATTTCTACTTCTAATAGTCAGCAATTTATTCCATGTAATAGTTTTTTCATGCATTGAACTATTCTTTCTCTTAGTTAGGAATTGGTTCATTATTCTGTTGAATTGCTTTTGACAAAAATCTGTACAATTTAAACAGATGTTCCAGTTCCCATTGCTACCAAAATATATTACTCTCAAAGGAACAATCATCTTCGTTCAGCAATTGGTAATTTGTACCATACAGTATCAGCTAAGGGATCAAGTGATGGTGTGACGTGTCCAGAAGTATCACAGGAAATTATAAAGGAATTTGAGGGTCATAGGGGTGTTTCAAATGATCAAAAACAAGATATGCTTAACAAGAAGGTTAGACCCTGTGTTTCTTTACTTTTAATCTCACAGGAGGGAAGATCTTATAAGTAGTCTTGTGACAGCCATCTTGAAGTTGTGTTCTTTCAAATAGCTAAAAGCATGAAACAGATGTTCTACATAAAGTTCTTCTGGAATACAAACATATTTATGATTGTGAGGGCAAGTTACATGAGCACGGCATATAAATCTAGTTGTTAGATGTAAACATTATCCAAAATTTATTTTGCTTTTGCCTGGACAATAAAATGGCCTCTCATTTTGAGCAAACTTAGGTTTAATTTTTATTAGCGGTGAAGTAATATGGTTTGTCCAATTTGAAATAAATTTTTTTGATAAATTTATTGTTCTTAATGTTACTCACTTTTTCATTGTTGCTCTTGAAACTTAGTGAGGCTACCGACTTGTTTCCCTATTACTGGTGAAACAGAGACATCCTCCAATGAGTAAACCTGATCAAATTCTCGCACAAATTTCCAATGTCGGTGTGGACAAACCAGGAGGATGCCTACCATCAGCTAACTTTTCAAGTCACTTACCTGTGGACAATATTCTGATGCCTCAGAATGCTACAGTCAGATTGCTTCAAAGCAAATATCTCTCCAACAATCCTTATTCTTTTGCAGGAAACTCAGGTATTTTGCTAAATGTCTACATTGTTCCTTGACTTAGAAAGTTTTCTAATTTCTAATTGACTCCACACTTCATGTTAGCTAAGTTAGTGGACATATTCGTGGACATTATGGTTACCAGGTACTACAGCAGTTTTACGTAGTAGTAACCGGTCCATATGCAGCCATGTTCTTGAAAAGGTTATTTACGTGTAAGTGTTGGGACAACTTTTGATAGAGAAAATTTGCACCATGTATATTAGCCTTTGTGTTTGTCATGTCTGAAAATGTTGCACAATTTTGGTGAAACGCAATACCATCGTGGTAACCTTTTTTTGCCATAGCCACTCAATTGTATATTAATTTTCCTAGCAGCATGTGTACGCTTCATTTCTTGATTCATGCTCTCATCTCTCTTTTTGTAGGAAAATCACTTCAAACCATTCAGCGGCCAAATGGCAGTGTTCCAGTTTATAGGAGTTCTCACTAGCTGGAAATTTGGCTGAGTATAAATGTATTTAGGAACATACATGTCAGGCAAAAAACTCTAGTAGCTTACATGAGTTTAGGATCCATTTTTTAACTAAGAAAGTAAATGAATGAAATTGTTTCTTGTAGCTCATTCTGTACCTTGAAATAGCCTGTGTCTATATTTGAAAGCAATGAAGGAAAGGACAATATTAAAAGTTTATTCTCTTGAGATTTGTTTTGACATTTAAATTTCCTCACAATATTGGTATATGATCTCATATTTTAGTTCATTTTTTAAAAATATGGCAATGTCTCGTTTGACTAAATGTGACTATTTTCTTGTTTGGCTTCCACTTTCAATTGTCACTTTTTGAAATTTGATCATATTGGCTTGCTAGTGATGCAAATGACTTGAAATGATGTCCAACGACAGGTCCTTGTGATTCAGGATGAATGTAGCTAAATATAATCATATGCCGCAAAAAATGTTCATTTCTACTTTCTTTGTAAGTCATACATTTAGGTTCCTTGTTAATTATCATTTTTCTTGCCCTTTCCAATGATGCCTTGATTGATTATCATGAAGGTGCAAATAACTGAATATGGAAAGAATTATTATTTTTTAGTTTGACATGATTTTTCAATCTATTCAATGCGCAAGAAATCTAATACAGCACACAGACTTGGTTAAGTTACATAGGTTTTTAAGTCATGGAAACATGCCCCCGTTGTATTGAAATTTGGTGGGCCTGGGGACCTCGTGCTCCATTTCAACAAAATATCAAGTAGGAGTCCTGGAAACTGCACCTGGTAAGTTGCCACCATTAAATTCCCTGTTTATGCAAGTGAAAGTGGCTGTGGACGAAGTCATGAAAGCAACGGATTTGGACACCTAGTGCTTTAGTGCTTGGGGTTGGTTGGATAATTGAAAGCAATTTCAGGTTTTGAATGATGAATCCTTCCTTTGCTGTGGCTTAGTTGTCATAGGCGTTAGTTGTGATTGTCTTTCATGGATGAATTGTTCATCTGATAATGACATGTCATGGCATTTAAGGTTTCATTCTAGGCTCTCAATTATTGAATTTTAAGGAAATGAAGATGCGGGCCTTCTCATCCAAAACTGCTTCTAAATGGTAAAACTCAGTTATTTGCCTAAAATTATGGCTGATAACCTCAGGTTTCATTCTGTCAATGATGATGCAAATTCTGGCATTTTCTTCAATTCAATGTGATATCTCCAATTATGTTGGATCTTCATGATTGCTGTCTACTGGACAAGCTAAGCTTCCTATCTATAGAGAAACCCTTTTGTATCTTGTGCTTAGAGACCAAAAAAGACTGACCCTGTCAAATACTAATCCTTGAAGCAATGATGTCACACCATATCTACAAACTTTTGGGTTCTAACACAAAAACATGCAATGGAATATGCATGTTGGAGGTGGCTTTTGTGCCATTTTCTGATTCTGGTTTTTGTTCATGTGTTTAATTGCCAGAACCTGAACAGACCCGCTTCTTACTGTCAAGAGTTAGATTCTTATTAAAGTTGATAGAGGAAGAGATGAGGTAGAGTTCCAGAAATTGGTCGTGTGCTAGTAATGACAATATACAGAGAATAACCTAAAATTCTATAAGAAAAGACTTATACCGATAGCAGTCACACTCGTCACCAAAGATTCAATTCAGTGGACAAACCTCTATGTGCGGAGGGACCCATTTTGATGAGCCTTAGGTCCACCTCTTTTTTAGATATTATTCAATGTAGGCTCTTCTCTACTCTTTTTTCTTTTTAAAAATTCACAATAATCCTAATAACATAATAAGTTATAATATAAGAAGTATCTATTAATTTCTTACAAACCTTTTCTTAAATCTACGTGGGTTTGTTAGAGTTTTACAACATCCTATAATTATAATTCTAATCATTTTTAATTTTTTAAGAAAAGATGACGATAATGATGTCATATTATTAATTATGAATTATCAATTATTCGATATTAAACTTAATCCTCCGTTTGTGAATTTTAAACCTAAAAGAAGGGTATTGTAAGTTTGAAATTTCAAAATTTAAGAAACTTAAATATTGTTTTTATTTTTTTAATGGTAAATTCATAGTTGCTATTTTCTTTTTTGTATTGATTAAATTTCATCATTATAGTTTTTTTTTTTTTAATTTTGAAAGTGTTAACATAACCTCTCTTGATTAATAATCTTACAATGTTGGGAATATTTTTAAAGATTGGATCTTTGAAAATTGAAAGATTTTCATGAAATTGGTTTTTTGTTTCAAGAAGGAATAATGAGGCTGTACTCTGTTAGTCTTAGAGGCAAATGATTCCATTTGGTGGTATCGTCTTGAGAATTAACAATTAGACAACAAACTTTGTGGACTATTCGGTGCAAATAATGTAGAATTGACTGCAATTTGGTGTGTCCTAATGTTGTATTAGCAAGTTTTCCTGTTTGAGGGGATACCTCAATTTGTCTAGATAGAAATGAAAATGAAAATTCAAACTCTATTTGGTGGTATTATTCCTTTTTAAAAAATGTTTTTAGTGATTATTTTCATTATTTCCTTTTTTCCCAATATCACAAATACCCAATCTAATTTTCAAGTAAAATATACCCTTTTTTAATTTAAATTTCCTCGAACCCTGCAATTTAACCGAACATCATCTGAGTGTTGATGATAATAAATAAAAATCAAGAAAAAACTCAAAAATAGTTATGTAAAGTTTAATTAAATAGTGACTTTGTGATCACTTCACAACATTCATTAAGTTTATAATAAAACATATGATAGAATCGAGTTTTATTTAAAGTAACTCTTCTCTTTAATTGTCTACTATTATGTTTCAATAAAAATATGTTCTAAACTAATTAATTCAAACAAATCTAATTCAAGTTCCTCATTCTTATATGAAACTATTACACTTTATACATACAAAAATTAAATAATATAAATTTTTTATTATCATTAAGTCAAAAAGTATCATTGACAAGTAAATGATATTTGTTTAGACATTTGTGGAAAACAATTTTGGTCCACATTTATAGAATATATTTGCTAAGGTATCTCTCTCTCTAATTAGAAAGTAATTAGCTATTTAATTAACTCCTAATCATTACACAAGAAACAAATTAGCGGATAAGGTACTTAAGAAAGCAAGCTTGTATTAACCAACTACACTCATTAATCTCTCCCACTCTCTACCTGTGACCTCCTTCTCCTCTCTCTCTCTCTCTCTCTCTCTCTCTCTCTCTCTACTATCTTCATTCACCAATCTCCAATCTGCATCTTTATAACTACGCAAACCCTTTTGATTTCTTCCAACATTGATCAAAGCCCATAATTCTGTAGACCCAAAATGTCTTCTTTAAGAAATATTATGAGCCGGTCAAGGTCCCACGTGGTTATCCATGACAGGTCGGCGGTGGAGGCCGGACTCGGCGGGGATACTTCACCGTGTTGGGCGAACTTGCCACAGGAGCTGCTGAGAGAGGTTTTGATTAGAATTGAAGCTTCGGAATTCCAATGGCCGCCCAGAAGAAGCGTGGTGGCGTGTGCCGGTGTTTGCAGAAATTGGAGGCACATCACTAAGGATCTCGTCAAAGTTCCTGAATTATGTCGCCAGCTCACTTTCCCCATCTCTGTTAAGCAGGTGTGAATAATGGGTTTGGTTTAGAAATTCGCGCTTCTTTGGATTGCTCTTGAAGTTTTGATCTTTCGTTTAATGGAGTTTTCGGTAAATTTTGTTTCCCTTTCGATTTGTTGGCGGTAAGGGATTGCTGGAATTCAAATTTGGTCAGGAAACATTTTTTTTGGGGTATCAATTCTTTTAAGAGTAGAACGAATCAAAAAGTTTAAATTGTCAAGTTTATGTTGCTGTAATCTCGTAGTGTTCACGAGATTTAGACGATTAATGGGTTCATTAGCTTGATAGAAGAATTCTTTTATCTGTCTGCTTTTGGTAGTGCTTTTTCTTACTTCTTTTGCTATGGATAAGCAGCAAATTGTGCTGATAGCTGCTAATTTGTCCCCAGTTTCCACATAACAAGAAAGTCATTTGGGAAGTGAAATCTTCTTGATTTAAGATAGCTGATGGTGTTTATAGATATTTTCATCTTCAAGATATTTCTATCTTCAAAGGGTTTATTTAAGTCCTGCAACTATTTATTTGTCACTTTCCTAATATAGGACAATTTCTCAATCCTTGCTAAACTCCAATTCAACTTTGTGGGACCTTCGACCTCACTTGGTATAATTTTGAAGTTCATTATCAATTTTAACTTGACAATCCCTTGCTTGATGTTGAGACATTTTTCCTTTGAATTCTAAGCATCTTTAACCTTGCAACTGTCTGTTATGTGGTGGATAACTGCTGGTACTAACTTCAACTTGTTCAAATGATGTGTGGGTTGTGAAATGAATAATAACAATTAACCACAGTGATCAACTTATTTTTGTGTTCCTCTGAAATCCACCTTTTAAGCACCATTTGTTGATTTCTTTTTGCAGCCTGGTCCAAGGGATTTTCTCCTCCAGTGCTTTATAAAGCGGTGCCGGACCACACAAACATACTATCTTTACCTAAGTCTTACTAATGGTGAGATTTGAATCTCCATCTCAGGTCATTGGTTTACCCTTCTCAAATTACCTAGAATTGGAACAGAAATTCAGTCTGGATTTATCAAGATGAATACTCAATTTGATCGAGTCGTAAATTCTATATGAATTGATGGTCCTGCCTTGCTGTGGTCCTTTATATGGAACTGGAGAACTAAAATGTTGGCCTCTTTTCTGTTCTTGTACACAGCATTAACAGATGATGGGAAATTTCTTCTTGCTGCACGTAAGTGGAAACGGCCCACCTGTACAGATTATATCATATCTCTCCATGCTCATGATATGTCAAAGGGCAGCCAAACTTATGTTGGGAAACTGAGGTATGTTATAACTACCAAAGAATGTTGTTTGTTTGTTCATTTGAATAAATAACAAACATTTTCTCTTCCACTTGACAAGATCAAACTTTCTTGGAACCAAGTTCACAGTCTTTGATGGGCAACCACCTCATGCTGGAGCCAAGATGAGAAAAAGTCACTCTACTAAGCTAGTAAATTTGAAAAAAGTTTCACCAAGAATGCCTTTTGGAAACTATCCAGTAGCACATATCTCATACGAATTGAATGTACTGGGTTCTCGGTAAGATTTTAGCTTCCCAACCATTACCTATCAGTCTTTTGTAAAGGAACCAAACAAATTACTATGTTGCACCAGTTTCAGTAATGAAATCTATGGTTGTGATTTTAGTTCTACAGTTAGACCTCAATTTAGAAGCAAGTGTTGCCATGAAAATAGCTAATGGTCATCAATTTTAATTCTATGTGAGAAACAGTGGACCAAGGAGAATGCACTGCATTATGGATGTTATTCCTGCTAATGCTATTGGCCCCGGTGGAGTAGCCCCTACACCTACTGAGTTTTCTCATCCTATTGTAGATAACTCACCGTCATTCTCATTTTTCCGGACAAGATCAAACCAAATCGATAATTTTCTGTCAGGACCTTTGTCCAGTCAAAAAGATGGGGCATTGGTATTAAAGAACAAGGCTCCAAGATGGCATGAGCAGCTCCAGTGCTGGTGTTTGAACTTCCATGGACGAGTGACAGTTGCATCAGTTAAAAACTTTCAACTAGTTGCTTCTCCTGAGGATGGACCCGCAGGGCCAGAGCATGAAAAAATCATCCTCCAGTTTGGAAAAGTGGGAAAGGATATGTTTACCATGGATTATCAATATCCAATCTCTGCATTCCAAGCACTTGCAATTTGCCTTAGCAGCTTTGACACTAAGATTGCATGCGAATGACGGCTGATGATTGACCAGGTCTGAAGATGCTTAAAAGGTCTGCGTTTCTAGAACCATAATTTCACAAAATATCTACTTGGTGGTTTTGTAAGCTGTATTGCGTTAAAGCCACATTCCTTAGTTGCAAGCTAGAAGTTACTTTTGAGATTTATTTCTAGAATTCTAAGCAGAGTGATTGCTAATGTTTTCCTTTGCATCGATTCAGGTGTCAATAATGCATCGAGATCCTTTGTAAGCCGTGAGAATTGATTAAACAGCGCATAGTAGTGCTTGAAGAAATGAAAACAGCTGCAGCTCTTTTGAAGTTTGTCAGATCACAGCAAGTCCAGAACTTAAATGTATAAAGAGATACATAGTCCCTTATATGTGCTTATACCTTTGTGTACAGAATAAAAGTCTTAATAAGTTTCTGCAGCTTGTTGGAAATTATTTACAGAAGCAATAGAAGAGAAGACTAAAACAGACAGGTGAATTCAAACATTGGTAAGGAATATACTAATCAGTGCCAGGATTACAGCCCATAAAAACCCATCTGGCGAACTTGAAGTTTGGGAATGCGTAATCACACGAAGATTTTGCAGCTAAGTTTACATCCTGAGAATTCTTTCTGTTCTGGATCCTATAGGTATATCTTCTTCTCTGCCATTGGACTCCTCTCCTCCCTTGTTTTCTTTCTCATCATTGGATGGATCTTCTCAGAATGCTATACAACTTTTCCATCTTTCTTTTACCAGAAGGGTCTCAATGGTTTTTAGAATGGCAATTCTTTCATATTTGGGATAGTCACTATCTGGGCCCTTTCTACTGTCAGTATATTAATAGAATCTTCTTCATCCAGTAAAGCTGACTTATCCAATCCTGGATGCCATATATCAGTATGGGCTTCCATATTGTAATGAATCAAGGAAACACATCCTCTGATAGCCCTCATCTCTAACTCAAAACAGAGGTTCTTGCAGTTAATTTCAAAAGGTACTAATATCAAGCCAAGCTTCTCCCTCAACCAAATCAAAACGAAGGAAGCCATTAACGGATTAAAACTCATCGTCATTTTCAGGCGCATTTCATACCGAGTCATCATGTGTCTCACCAGCCAATACTAAGTCATCTTGTAATCCCCCTCAGAAGAATCGTATCCGAGACCAAAACAATTAAAATAATACATTCCTACTAATCACAGGACAAGAAATGGTAAACCCTCTGGAATAATTAGTTGAAGGGTTCCGTAACAGAGCACCCCCTGTATTCTTCAAGGCTAAGCATAACAGCCATTACAAGAAACAATGACACTGAGATACTAAAGCATAACAGCCATTACAAGAACCAATGACGGTGAGATACTAACGAACATCAGCAGGAAGCTGAACCCGTTCCGACTCAACATGCATGTTTTCAGAGTCCAAGAACCTAAATGATCTGTGACTCCCATTGCTTAGAAACCTTTCCTAAAATGTTGGAGGGAAGTTGCAGAAAACTTTGTAAGGATGCTGGAGATAAACATCTTTGAAAGCATGATTTTATATATTGAATAGTTCTTGTGCTAAGGTAATGCATCTCATTTATAATGAAACACATCACTCAGTAGAATTTCCAATTTTTAATAAGAAATCCAACTAGTAATTGAACATATCACTAATAGAATTTCCCATTTGAGTGCAAGATGGTAGTGATCCTTTCTACCGCTTCACAAGCTCAGGCAAAGAAGGGCACCAATCCAATAGTAAGGCACCAGGCTCACAAGAGTCGGGGACAGAGCAGGCACAATCACCCGCCTTGTAGTATCATCACAGAGATAAAGAAAGGCCAGAGACCCAGGAATGGGGAAGGGGTGAATCGGCACACCTAACCAACCAATCTATGCAGAGTTAGGTGGCACGGCACAAGACCGACTTTTTTTGAAGCATGAGGCACTAAAATGAAGGTCATGTCTAGTGGACGAGGGCGAGGAAGGGAATAGAATCTCAGTTCCGTCACCCTCTGCTTCTTACTCTACTGCTACTAGTAAAGGAGGTCCTTCTACAGGTGCTGGGTATCAATCTCAATCTCTATATGTGGCTGGAACAGATGCCACCTACTGCCTTTGCTCCCTCTACTGTATCTAGATCTGCTGCTCCTGGGTTTACTGCGTATGGAACTACTCGTGCTCGCTTTTATTCTAGAGATGGAAGGTACATTGCTAGGTATGCTGCTTGCTTAGACGCTTATACTGGACCTGGGATTGCTACTGATAGCTTAATAGGAAATTCTATCAGTAATATGTTTAATTACTAGTTGGATTTCCTATTACAAATCGGAAATTCTATGAGTGATGTGTTTCATTATAAATGAGATGCATTACCTTAGCACAAGAACTATTCAATATATAAAATCATGCTTTCAAAGGATGTTTATTTCCAGCATCCTTACAAAGTTATAGGAAATCCAATTCGTAATAAACATATTTGTATATAACTTGATTCCAGCACAACAGCAAACGTGAAAAAAAATAGAACTTAGGAAGAAGGGGAGCATCCCTGGCAACCATTTATAAAATGAAAGCTTAAGCAAAGTCTTTCATTTCCCATGCTTAAGCAATAGCCTATGATCTGATTCATAATCAGAGCAAACTCCTCTTTGGAATCTTCCAACATGGAATTTGAGGTCATTTGTCTTCATGAAGGAAAGGCGGGGCTAATATAATAACTCCCTAAGAAGTCAACATACTTGCAGCAAATAACTTGGTATTCAGGCCATTGAAAAAAATTAAATATTTTGATGTTTTAGGTCTAACAATTCCAACTATTCATACAAAATGAAGTCAACAGGAAGATGATACCTAATTGAATCAAACAATAAGACTTGAGGTACATAATTATCTCAACATAATTGGTAAAGTTAAAAAATATGCAAAATTTAGATTAAACGATTGAAACACAAAATACAAATTTATTAATTTTTCTACTAGACTGAATACAGGTCTCCAGAGGATTAAAGAAAAACATATACAATACTAGAGAATCTTCTCACCATCCAAAATAATAGAAGAAAAGATAAGATAAATGACTATAAAAATACTTTACCTCTTCTTGCAATTTAAACTGCCTTTCCCGGAACAAATACAAGAAATACCGGACCAGCAGATTTTTCCAGCCCCAAGAATGATCTTCCAAATAAGCAGAAATTGTAATTACATTCCTTCTTTGTCTTTGACCCGAGCAGAATTTCTATCTTTCTGTTTCTTTCTCCTTGGAGCACCTACACCAGCTGTATCCGCCAACGGACCTGACCAAGTCTGAATTGGTGCTTTGGCATATGAAAAATTCGTGGAACTGAAAGGCACATCAGGGGGATCAAAAACTGGATCCATGTGGTGTGCAGAGCCCAAAGGATATCCAAGTGTTCCATCTTGGTGTGGAGGAGGAAATTTCTCACTCTTGCTTTTTGCATTTGCATGTGAAATTAATCGCCGCCTCTGAATCAGGATCAGAAAAGGCATTAATATAGTGATCATGGTAAAATCAGTATGGAATCAAGAACCACAGATCCTTGTCAATCAAGGTCAATGCAGATGAGGCTATTGAATCGATTACCTTTGGGGCTAGATTAATTGTTCCATGTTATTAATCCTGGCCCTTTAATAATCATGTGAACTTTCCAAAAAGAGCATCTTCAAAGTTGTTTCTCACAGACAGAAGCCAGAAATGAATATCGCAAATATGTGAACTTATGATGTATATCATACTCAATATCTACACAATATACCGAGAATTATGTCCGTAAGTGCAAACACAACTGAAAACGAATCAACATCCTTGACGTTCAACTGTTCCACTTCTCTATCTTTAATTAATGTGGTGTGATAAAAAAGAAACTACATAACATTTCGAACACAAAGAAGAAACTATGTTTTTCCTTTTGGTAATAATCTGTTCGCAATAAAATTACTTCTCAGATAGTTAGCTTTCTCATGAATGTTCTTTGCATAAGCAAAACAAATGGACATAAAACCAATTCCTACGGACTGGAAGCTAATTATCTAAAGAAATGACATATTCTGCCTGACACCTTAACTGGAGCCAAAAATTAGTAACCCAGTATATTTCCATGGACAATGATCAAATCTCAAGAATCCTGTGCCTGTTCACAGATTAACAAATATATAGTAGGTTGAATCCGGACTAGTCGGTTTCCCCTGTGGCGCCGGATACCGGGTGGTTTAACCAAAAAAATATATATATATAGTAGGTTGAAGTTCTGAAATAATCAAATCAAAAGAATTTGATGAAGCTGCGTTTAGTTTATATCTATTGAGTCTGTTTTATCACTTTTTCCGAAAATTTCAAAATTTTCATTATCCTCCAATGCCAAAGAAGCTTAGCCGGTTTCAAGTCAGAACAACTATAGACTTTGAAAGGTGCTCATGTTAGATAATAAAAGGAGAAAAAGTGAATGCTCTAAAAGAAGGTAGCTCATCTGACGTACATCAAGATTAGCTTGAAGTTCAGCATTGGCTTCTGGGGCAGGAATTGCTCTAACAGCTCGGGAACGGGTGCTCTTTTTCACACCGTCAGCATGGGTCTTTCCAGCCGCTCTCAATCTGCAGCAGTCAAGATCATTTCTTTTTGAATCAAGGTTGGACATGGAATGAAATTGACTAAGTGGAAAAGCATAAAGGTGGAGGAACAACAGAGAAATGAACAAAAGATATTGAATCTCATGCACAGTTTTATCTTGCTGTAGAAAAAAATAAAGAGATGGGGAGTAGGGGTAACAAAATATTGAAGACATTCCAACCTTCTAGCTTCTTCATCACGTAACTTGGCATCCATCTCCTTGCTAGGGGGATATTTTGGAAGACTAGAAGGATCACAAGCATAAGGCCTGGTGGTAAAGAACTGCAAAACAATGTAGTATAAACAAAACTGACCAAATCCACAAGCAACCATAGACAGAAGTGTTCAATAAATTCAAACACAGAAATGCATGACCTAAGTGCAAAGAATAACTGCCAAACTAACTAAGCAGTTAACCGACTAAGCTTCGACAAGAAGACGCAGCAAAACAACCAATATCTAGCCGGTTAAAAATGTAATATGGAGCAGGCTTCGTATAATCAATTGATGACGGTAATGCTCCAGTTCCCCACCCAAGCTTTGGTCTGTGTTGAACTCCACTTTAGTTCTATCCAAAATACCGTTTCAAAAAAAGTTGCGATACACATTCCATATAAAGAAGTTAATGATGGCATTTTGCACCGAACAATTGTAAGAGAGCTATAATGCCTCTTGGAAGGTGCAGGCTTTAGCTATAAATAATGCTAACGAAATTTTATAGAGGTAATCATGGTTAAGCTAGTGATAGGCACTCAAGAAAAACCCAAGGGGAACAGAAGTATGAGAACAATTAGTAGGCAGATGATCCAGCTACTTGGCTACTGTACTTTTTTCCAAGTATTATCAAGAGAAGTACAAATCCCAAAAATAAATTGTAAAATGTTCATTTCCAAATGAGCTAAAATAATGGTGTACTGCAGTTCAACCATCATCAAGAGATGAACATTTCCAGTCTATACACATCACAACAAATTTAAAGAAACTAATCAACAAAGGATTAAAAAGTAGTGTATTATATTAAGAAGGAAACTAACTTCACTCCTCAATGCATCAGTAGCAGTTTGACGTTCAGAGGGGTCAATTGCAAGTATTGTCTCAATTAGTGGCAACGATGATGGCGGAAAGTCTTTGAAGGTCTCTTGTATACATCGCTTGTATGACTGCTGAGGCTTAAATATGGTTGCATGAGGCAGTTTTGACTTTTTCCAATATTCTTCAGAAGGCGAGCCACAAAGTTTAAAAATCTTATGCAGTTGCTCCACCTATGCAATGACATTGCTTTCAGCATACAAAATTAACTAGGAAAGAAGGACAACATTGACTAGTTTGCATTTCATCGCCTAGTCTAATAGCAAAGAACACAAAAAACATTCTTCAAAAGAGGTACCAATACTACTTATAGACAAGGAAATTACACAAATATTCTTTGCAAGTTAAAGAACCACAGGAATCTCCTAGTTTGGACAATGGTTGAAAGTTCATATGATAATGAAGAAAGCCAGTAGAACTCTCTGTGAAATCTATCCTGACAAGAACTGCCACTATGATAATAACAAAGCTTCAATGTCATCACAATGCAGAAATCATGAATAAACATGACAATATTATGTCTGCAAGCTAATAAAACATAATACTTAATTTGGCGCATGCCACAGCCAATTATACAGTAAGAGATAGCCAGAAAAGTTATTCCAACAAAGAAATTTAAGGATTGTATCAGTTCTCCAATGCAGATTCAAAAAATGGAACATGATTTGAGACTTCACGTTTTTCGTGCATAGATAAAGACACCACCACATGTACTTTGCTCGTATGGGACTCCTATATGCCCAGCTAGAAAGATCAATTCAACTAGGCCCCTCCAATCCAAATATAAACCCAACTCAAACTGAATCATACCCAGGGAGTTGATATAATTTCAGGAAATCCCAATAAGTGATATAGACCAGAAAGAAATCAAATTATGATAACTACTACTACTTATTCTCTATATTTCTAACTCTTCTCTGTTTATCACAGTTATATTAGCAACTGAAGCACAAAAATTGATGACACTAGGCATGTCATAACAATCGCTTGTGCTTGTCGGTTCCTACAAATGAGCGTCTCTACCCAGCTTTGCCTCAGGTCATGACAGGATATCCTAGTTCTGTTGGATAACAATCTTGACCATTATAAGCACAAAAGACCACAGTATCCATGTGCAATAGATAATGCCAGTAAACATCCACTCTTCATAAGTGCATTTTCCCTTAAGCAGTTATTACCCAATTGAATCATTAGCACTACTGATTGAACACAAGTAACTGATCATTACAGGCCGTCAATTAATTTAATACTTCATGCTAATGAGTTACATGGTAGAAAATATAACACATGAAATAATATATATCCAGGTGGCCCAACTAAGGCATCTATGAGAGGAGAACAAACAAAAAAGGTAGATGAAAGTGAGCAATTGAATAATTAAAACTAAAATTTTACCTCTGTGCGGCCTGGCATGATAGGTTTACCGGCCAATAACTCAGCCAAGATGCAGCCAGCACTCCATAGGTCAACACCAACTCCATAGTCAGTGGCCCCCAGAAGAAGTTCTGGGGGTCGATACCACAAGGTAACCACCCTACTAGTCATGGGCTGCTTGTGATTAGGATCAAAAAATGAAGCCAGCCCGAAATCAGCAATCCTAAGAATTCCATCATTGCCAATAAGAAGATTTGACCCTTTAATGTCACGATGAAGCACATAGCGATTGTGACAGTGTTCAAGGCCAGATAACAGCTGGTGCATATAGCATTTGACCTGCCATACATTCTCAAAATATGAGGAAACACGTACACTCCACTCACTAGCAACAAAAAACTCGAAAGACAACAAATTTAGTACCTGAGACTCTGTGAACTTAATATTTGGACTTGCTGCAAGGCCAGCCAAATCATGCTCCATATACTCCAAAACAAGATATAAACTGCAAGACATCCTCGAAGTAGCCAAACCCTCCAATTTAACAACATTGGGATGGTCTAAGCGGCGCAATATCAAAATCTCCCGAGCCATGAACTTTACACTCTCAGGTTCCAAATTGTCGAACCGAACCTTCTTCAATGCAACAATTTTACCAGTCAAAGTATCCCTAGCTTTATACACATTACTGTATGTACCTTGTCCAATCTGAAAAAAAAAAGTAAAAAGTATTCTTACTGCAAGTTCTTGTCTTGTTTTAGAAATTCTCCACTATTTTCTCGCACGTTTTCGAAACCATCAAACAGAAAAGACACCCCTGAAACGAGAAACCCATTAAACAACAAAAAAAGGCAAAAAACTTTACCTTGTCAAGCTTCTCAAAAGTGTCTGCACGGCGAGGGGTCCAACCATTAATAGCCTCACCGGCCACGGCGGAGAGCCAGGAGGGCCAGCCGGCGGCAACCTGCTCGCCGTGAACATGCTTTGGAGGATTACTGTGTCTAGGATTCGGCCTAGACGACCTCCTACTCCTTTCCCCTCTTTGCTTCACATTTTCCTCCTCATTCTGCTTCCGATTCCCTCCATTTCTCACCTCACTCTCCCCTTCCCCCGCCGCCGCCGCCTCCTCAGCAGCAACAACCCTAACTACCTCCCTCTCCTTCTCCCTCTCTCTCCCCCTCTCCCTTCTCTCTACGTCGGCCGAAGCCTTCTTGGGCGCCGTCACCTCTTTGCCAAACACACACCCCATTTCTCATTCCTCATCACTCTCTCCCTCCCTTCTCCTCCACATTATGATCTCTAAATTCCCCCAAACAACAAAACCCTAAAGCTAAATTACAATCAAACACAACACAAGAACAAGAAACATCACAGTGAGTAATTGAGATGGAGGGGGAGTTGGAGTGGGGCTCTTTTAAGACAAAAGGAAAGAGGAAGTAATGATTTTGTAGTTGGCCAAAGACAATAGTCAAAAAATAATAAAATAATAAATATTTTTTAAGAATATTTTATTTTGATCATCACTATTATAGATTGCGATAGTAACGAATATGATGGGAATGTTGAGAGGAGAAAGGAGAAAGATGAAAGAATGAAAGAAAAAAGCTAAGTTAGGCAATGAAAGAAAAAAGCTAAGTTTAGCTCTCTTTGCCTCTACCCTAAAGGGAAATGTTCGGGTCGGGTCGGGTCGGGTTGGGCTAAGTTTGAGCCGCTTTTAACTTGACCCGTTTTAATTTCTTTATCTTACTACTTAAATTTGGAACGAATTAAATTTATTGATTTTATTAAATTAATTTAGTTCAATTTAGATTTTTTTAATTGAGTGGATCAATTTTTTAAAACTTATGATTAAAAAATTAATTGGCTCGAGCAGTTTAACTATGAAAATTTTAAACCGATTAATTTTTTATTTAACTTTTAACTTTTTAATTCCAATTTACTTTAATAACTCTTATTGTTAAAAATTGATAAATTTATTAATTAATCAGTCGATTTTTATAAACTAATCAATTTTTATAAACCAAAATGAACTGATTAATTAAAGTCAATGCCTTTAATTGAACTTAAAATTAAGAACGGTGTCCTTCAATCTTATTTCAAAATTTTTAATTTTTTTAATCTTTAACTAATTTTATAGTCGTATAATATTAATCAAACCTTTTAAACATTAAATTAATAGTTATAATTTTAGAGCACATCCAATTACTTGGATGTGGGAGGTCCTATATTTACCTAAAATCAACCCAGTTATAAATGCCACGTCGAGTCGGCTCCATCCACTTCTCTTACGTGGAAAAGGCTCATTGGGTCTAGACTCTGAAACACTGTGGTGGGTTCCACGGTATCAGAAACGTGAAGTGAAGATTGCACTCTTACGGTCTTACCTGATGAGCTGATGGCCAATCAGGACCATCATGTGGCGACGAAGATCCGGTGTTCAGGTGTGTTGTTGGTAAAATTAAAATATGCTTATTGTAAATAAAATGATTTTTTTATTTTTCTAGTCGTAATTTTTTTACCAACTAGTTTTTTATTTTACGGTACTTCCAATCCAATTTTAGTTATTCAATAATCTTGACAAAAAGAATTGTTTATACAGGTTTGTCATCTATTTTTCCTATGTGCTTTTCGGGACCTCTTGTGTGGTATCAGAGTTATCAAGTTTCGGCCTGGGTTTGTCTAACAATGCGAGTTCGAATCCTAAAAAAATAATGTGGAAATGATTCCGCAGGGATATCCAATCTGTTGAGGCAAGCTTGGAGCTGAGGATATATTTAAGATTTGATTTCACTTCTTCTTATAAAGTCTTACGGGGCTCGGAAATACAAATGACAACAGATTTTTTTGAGAATTGGACCTACTTTAATTAATATAAAGTCTTACTTTTGAGATCTGTGGTCTACAAAATCAACAAATTTAATTCATTTATATATAAAACTTTGGTAAAGTTAGATCATAAAATTACATAATCAAGCTAAAAAAATAGTCTTTTATAAAAATACAAATAAAAAATTACGTTCAATCATCTCAAGTATTTATTTATACAAATAGTGGTTGGGTTTTGAAGTTGTTATTTTTTAATATTTATATATATAAATAAAATACAGGAAAATTAGGATATAGAGACAATAATGAAGGACACAAAGGTTGTTAAGATAGGTGAGAATATGTTGACTGAATGTATAAGGATGTCTATCTCTATGATAATAATGTCTAATGGTGAGTAGTAGGTTAGGACTTTGAATGAAACAAAAGACAATTGGGATACTGAAGAGTCCAGGCTTATTAAATAGTTCTATGTATTGACTTTTGTACTTTATTGTAAAAACATAAAATAAATTTCGTTTCGCACGCTTGGAATATGCACGGAAATGAGTTGTACCAAATTTAGGTCCGAGTCTGCTTAGGTCGTTTAAAATTATATTCGAATTTATTTTGAAACCTATTGAATTTAAATTTAATATGTTAACTTCGTATCAAGTAAAGTTTTGAATTTTGTCCTTTTTAGGTAAGAGACCCAATTGACCAAAAAATCTTGAAGATAATAGTTGATCATGAGTGAAGAATACATAAAGACATAAATGTTAATTGAATCGAATTCGTCACAAAACGAACTATATTATGAATTACTAATAAGTTGCTTAATGAATTAGATTCTGGATTATTACTTCGTCAAGTGATTTAATCGAAATATGTAACTTATGAGTTATTATGTATATATGACTAGCATTGATAACACATGAATCGAGTTAAATTTTAACCGTATTAAAAATTTTAAACAAACAAAAAATAGAAATTTATAAAATTTGAGTTATTAAATTTAAACTTAAGCCTTATCAAAGGTTAAATTATTTAAACTTTTCATATTTTATTAAAATATGACTGGGGATTGATTTGAGTCAGATTCTTAAATTAAATAAAACTTTCGAAATTTAATCAATTAAAATTTTTAAATTTTGAGTCATGTCTTAGTCAAAGTTATATGTATACCTTAGCGTACAATTTTTATTATAAAAATATATTATAATTTTTATTAATCGGATAAAATTGAAATTTTAACTATTTAATTTAATTAAATACATATTAAATTCAGTATTTTTCTTAAAATGGTATAAATCCACCATTAAAATTGTGAGGTGAGTGGTTCTTATCTTGAATATATTACTTGAAGGATATATTTACTTAGTTTGGTTGGAATTGGATAGCCTAAAAGGTTTAATTTCCGTTAAAGTTACTCATATAGACTATAGAGCACTCAAAACTAGTTTTTAATTTATTTTAAATTTTATATAAATTTTTTAATTTTTTTAAGTTGCAGAAAAAACAAAAACTTGAAGTGTCGGTTAGGTGAGTTTACTGAATCTGGACTTTTAGATAATTTAAAAAATATAGATAATCTTTTATAATTATCAATAAATCATAATAAAGTTTAATATCTATTGATACTTTTAATTTACTTCATTTCCCCACCAACCCCCCCATAAGTTGTGTAGACTTAGAGTGGCAATCATGTTAGTGCTGCTGCCATCTTAACAAGTTGCATCAATTATACATTTTTTAAAAATCTAAAATACAGAAAAAAATAAAATTTTAATTTTAATTTTTTATTCAATTAAATTTAATTTGGCCAAATTTAAATTCATCTCAACTTATTGTCAATGTAAATATTTTCTATTAATTAAAAATTAAAGTTTAAGTGGGAAATTATTATTTTTCTTTCCAAAGCTAATTTCAATTATAAATTTAGTCGACAACTAATCTAAGGACTGTATCAAGTATTGATTTTTTTTTTCCGTATGAGTTATTTGGAAACAGTCTTTTTATTAGTTGAGAGTAAGGTTGTGTACTTTTTCAAGCCACACTCCTTTTGTATTTATTAGCAATTTTTAGGGTACAGTGATATTATATTAATTAATGATTAAAAACGAATTTTACATAATTAATCAATAATAAATTCTAATATAAAAACATCAATTAATAGGAAATTTTAAGTGAGTTTGAGGAGAATTTTAGTACTCAAAGTTATGAACTTTGGTACCAATATTTATTTAAGAAAATTGAAGTAATTGGCAGTTAATGTAACATCAATGTTTGTTGAAGTGTCAATAAGATCAATGTTCTCTTAAGACATACTCTCTGCTTTCTTATCGGTAAAAATTAAAAAATGATTAGAAATCTCGTCGAAGATTTGAAGAGGTTCAATGATACATAATTTTATTTTTAATTAGTGGATAGACTATTTTTAAATGACCCACATGAATTAAAAAAAGATAATTATACTTAATTAGAATATGCATAATGTACTATTAAAGTTTTTTAATTTAAAAAATCATAATAAAAATTATTAAATTTTATGCTAAATTGGTCTAAAATTAATTAAATTAAATTAAATTAAATTGTGGTTAAAATTAAGTTTTCAATTATGATGAAATTTAAATTGTTGTCCATAGTGAAAAAGACATTTTTTTTAAAGGGAGCAGATCTGTTGCTTCCAAATTGTCATGTCATATTGTGTCTTTAACATTTTATCCATCTAACTTATTATAACGGATGATTGAGATTTATTGAGGTACAATAAGCCCAACACTTTAAGAATAGCATATTTGTTCCCTTTTTTAAGGGTTTAAGAGGATGCCTCTTTAAATTTTTTAAAAATTATTATTTTAAATGACTTATTTCTTAAAATTAAGATTAAAATTGACGTCGTTTTGTAAAGGAGGGACGAGAGATGTTCAAGCCGACCTCTCAATTTCAAACTCGATTTTATCAAATTTGATCTGTTAATTTCAAACCGGATTGGACCGGACGCCGGGCTGCCTTCGCTCATGTGATAACTCCCACCAAACGACGTCGTATACATCCTCCCAATCATCCGGATAGAAAACTGCAGGATCAAGGTCCAATCACATTCAAGCATGACTCCACTTGGCGTGAGATTACAGGGTAGTGAAAAGTCTTCCAACTGCCAAACCTCGTCGCTCGCGCCTGTTGTCCTCCGAAACCGAAACGAAAACCAAGTCACTTCGATTTCCGTACACCTCCATTTATGGGCACCATTTCTTGTTGCTTCACGATTCTCCGACCGCACGCCACCCTCCTGCGCAACCACTTCTCCGACTTCTCTTGTCCCAACTGTCTCTTCTCTTCACCCCCTTTGTCCAAAACTTCATACCCCAATTCCCTTATTCCGATGGCA
>JAOQMQ010000196.1:40023824-40037731 GCA_027563845.1 Erythroxylum subrotundum
AATTGATCACAAAGCTTAAAATTTCAACTTAGAAACAGCTTTAAGGTTCCAACTTCAATGGTGATGAATCAAAAAGCCCAAAAAAGAAAAGGAAAGCAGCACTGCTTTGGAGCATAATACCTCTTTTTTAAGAAAAAGAACTTTAGAAGGTTGGTTTATTAGTACATGTTTGGTGGCATCACCTTAAAGTAATATACTACATCATATGATTATTTTATTTTCACGCTACAAGTTTAATTAAGTCCAACGTCAAAAAGTAAATTTTAAATTAATCAAAATTTAGACTGAATTTTAAATTGAAAAAAAATCAACAATTTGAAAAAAATACAAAAATTATAAATTTTTGTCTAAACTCGCACTAAATAAATTAAATTGAATTTGAGCTTAGAAGGTCTAAGGCCCAATTTTGGTCGGACCTCTTCTTTTTTTTTTTACATGAAAAGGAAAAAAAATCCGAAATAAATTATATGATTAGTCGTGGGAAACAAATCCCCGACGTATCTTTTAAGAGGATTGAAAAGAACCTAATATGTGTATTTTCAAAAGAAGTGATCCCTAACTCAAACAGTTCTGCAAAGTTGACAAGTCAGTCGGCACATCGGTTGATCACAAAGCAAGTGACCATAACTCTTGGAGTCATACAAAAGGATCATCACTCAACATTAACTAGTTATCTTTGGATTATATGAAGTTGCACAATATTCATAAATTAGTCACAAAAAAGCAGTAAATTTCAAACTCATCAAGTTTTAGACTAAAATTAAATTAATTTTTTTTAAAATTTCAAGTTTATTCAAAAAATTGAAGAAAGTTGTAGTAATTTTGCTTACACGAACGCGGGTGAGTGATCGAATTTGGCCTCGACAGGCACTTGGAAGCCTTGCACAAGAAGAACCTTGGTTTGCTTAGAAGTGACCATGACCACAAGAGCAACTAACGTGGCCGCGAACAAGACCCCCCTAAGAGCCACATCGACCACAAAGGTGTTGGTTACGTAAGGAAGTGGCAGCGGACGAGGAGGAGGCGGTGGTGGTTGTGTTGTTGAGTACTTGACGGCTTCTGGGTCGGGCTTATCGGTGGACGCCATGAGAGCTTCAGGTGTACAAAAGGCAAGTCTTTGGGATGTGGACAAGAACTTGGATGAGCGGTGTATATATAACCAAAATGGTCAAGAGTGGTATATATATTTTAATGTGACAATTGAGAATAAGTTTGATTCCAAGCACGCAAGGAAGATGATGGGATCTTATGTTCTAAGCACATCTAAAAGGAGTTCTATGACTTGTAGTTGGTGTATTTGAAAACGATGAATCGTGGAGTTGAAATTCTAGATGGGTTCTATTGATCCCAAACTCATAAATGTTTAGGATTGAGATGAGTTGGACAATAAGATAAAGATGTTGAATATAAGGTTTGACGAAGTGTTCACGTTGGCAATAATTGGAACGTAGAATTATCTTCTTGTTGTGTAGTTGCACATTAAAGAATTCCACTAATATTTTATGTGGGATCTTGATTTGGCCTTGATTGCAAGGATATGTGACAACTTGTTACCAATTATTGGATGGATTAATTTAAGTTTATTGTAAGTTGTCATTATAATATACATATATACATGTGTGTGTATGCGTGGAAAGAGAGCTAGGTTAGAGGTGATAATAGGTCGGGTGGCCCACTCAAATTTGGGTCTAATTTGACAGCTTTCACCTAAGCTTAGCTTGAGGCCTGACCGAGACCGAACTTGAGTCCAGTCAAGCTTGGGTAGTTAAAAAATTTTTAAGTTCAAAAAAATAAAGTTATTTTTACAAAACGATGATATTTTTCTTATAGTAGTCACTCGAGTCAACCCGAGTTCGAGCCTCATTGTCAAGCCTAAAGTTTGCAGATAAAAATCCTTTCGACATCTTTTTTATCATTTTTTTTGTCCCTGAACAAATTTTAAGTGAAATTAATGTTTTCAAATTCTTGAGAAAAAAAATCAATAAAACCCTAAAATTTGATAAATATTTTTTTGAGTTTCATGATAATAAAATAATGTAAATTTTTATAAATCAACAATATTAGAGTTATATAAATGTTATTAATTAAAAATATATTAATCAATTAAAAATTAATCTAACCATTAAGTTAAGTTAAGGCACAAATTATTATTTTATTATAAAAAATTTCCTACAACATGATTTGTCATTTTCATATGCTCTATGATAACTTGGGTTATTAGGTAAGGAGTTGATAAAGAATAGGCCTAAAGGAGCTTTCTCGATTATTGCATAATACTTTTTTAAGGTGCTAACTATATAGGTTTTGTCCCTATTGCTTTCTCTTTGCGAGGGGATCCAAAAGAATCCGAAGCTTTTATAATTTTGTAAAAACATTAAATGGATATATATAACATTAAAAGTAGTTCGAATTCGCTATGGAATCTCGTTTAGATTAAAACATATGAAAAGTCAAATAATATTATATAAATCTCAAAATAAATATTCAAGTTAAGTAAATAGTTAAATACGTAATAAAACAACTGCACAAGAGATCAGAGAAGATGGGTTTGCAAGATAAACGTGAAGATTAGTTTGTAGGTATTATGGGAATTATATGTAAAACATAAGGGCAAAAGGGAATAAAAATAGGCTCATTAATTAATTTGAAAAATCTACTCGAAAAAACTATTTAAGAGACTTTTTTGAGAAGCTTCAATTTTGAGCTTCTTAAAAAACTATATTTTGGTCGTCAAAAAAATCATATCTATTAAAAAAGTGTTTTTTTATTTTACAGCTAAACACCTATTTTTTTAAAAATGACTTTTATGGTGGAGAAAAATACTTATTAGTCTCCCAAAAATCCGTCTAAATAGTCACTAAGATTTAAAATTCGAGATACTTGTAATTTTTTTTTTAAAAAAGAGGATCTATCATGACCCACTACCATTCTCATACATTTATGTTATTTAATTTTAAATTTTATCTGTAACTTTTTAAACAAATTATATTAAAAAATCATAACTCCCTAATTAATAAATATTTAATTAATTGATGACTTAATGAACAATGTATTAGTTGGCATACAGATATATACTGATTAAAAAAATATCAGCACAGCTTGTAATGCCGGCCCTAGAGATGCATATATTTTCCGTAACTTCATGTTTACATTATTGCATACATTACTTGCAAGAAAAGAACAACATTAATGTTATTGCAGGAGTCAACTGTTTCTCCATCCTGTTCCCATTTTCAAGGAGACGGCAAGTCGTAACACCCTGTAATTCTCTGCCGTACCTCCGTCAACATTATATACGATTCTTGAAAAGTTGACAAAACACGTAGAGAATTAGGAAACGGTTAATTGGAAGTAAGGATTTATATTGAAATTGATAATAGAATTGAATGATTTATAATAAAATTGAAATAAATATAATATTAGAATTTTTTTTTTGGAAAAGATAAGAAAATTTATAATATAATATAGCGAAAAGTTATTTAGATAAAAGGTTTATAATATAATACAATGTAAATTAGTTTATCATTTCACATTCCATTCTAAACAGGTTTTTCATTTTTATTGTTTAAAATAAAATGACATGTAATATAAAACCCTCTTCTTTCATTTCATTCCATTTCATTTTATTATAAACCTTCGTCTTAAATGATGAAATCTTGTAAAAGGGTGTAATAAGCAGAGTTTTAAATTTTCAACCAGTTGAATTAATTTAATTGTAAAAATTTTGAGCTAGTCAAATTTTTAGTTCAGTTTTTAATTTTTTGTTTGATTTAGTTTAATAATTTTTATTATTAAAAATCAACAAATTTATTAATTAATCGATCAAATTTTCTAAAATAATTAATTTTTGTAAACTAAAATAAACCAATTAATTTTTATTTAACAATTTTGTTAATTAAACTTTAAATTATTTAATATTTTTTTCGGGTTACTATAATAAGGTAGCTCAAAAAATGAATTTTGTTAAATTAGATCAGTAACTAAAAAACTTAACTGATTTAACTGTAAAAATCTTGAATCTTCCAAATTTTTATGTTTGGTTTTCAACTTTTCCGTTTGATTTATTTTAATAACTTTTATTGTTAATGATCAATTTATTAATTAATCAGTAAATTTTTGAAAATTAGTTATATTTTGTAAAATAAAATAAATCAATTAATTTTCATTTAACAATATCTTTTTCAATTAAACTTTGAACTTTTTGAAAGATAAAAATAATATCCTTCAATTATATTTTAAATTATTTTATTTAATTTAATCTTTAACCAGTTTATGACGATCTAATATCAGTTGAATATTTTAAGCCTTAAATCTCTTATTTTATCAGTTTAATTTTCAATCTAAGTTTGAAAACATTAGTAATAGGTAGTATAATTTAACTTTTAATAAATTGGAATCTTTTTATAAAATATTAATATCCATTAAATTATACTTACTTTAACTCTTAGCTTATTACATATTAAAGATCGAAGAAAATGATATTTACACTATGTGATGTGAACGAGAACATTGAATAATTAAAAGAATAATACGATTCGAATTAAACTCTTAAATTATATTAATAATTTTTTTGGGTTAAGTTAAATAGTAATACGTGTATTAAATAATTTAATTTGACTTCAAAATATTTGAAGTAAAATTTAATGCTTTTAAACGGACAATATAATTCAAAATTAGTTCTTATTATAATTTTGTGTGTATAATAATTAGTAATTTATCTAAATAAGTCGTACATTTGAATTATAAACATTTAGGGTAGCGTGAGAAATGAATTTTATTAAATCAGACAAATGATTAAAAAACTCAATCGACTTAGTTGCAAACAACTTGAACTTTTTAATTTTTATCTTCGATTTTTAACTTCCTCGTTTGATTTATTTTAATAACTTTTGTTGTTAAAAACTAGTCAATTAATTAATTAATTGGTCAATTTTTATAAATTAATAAGTTATTATAAATTAAAATAAATCAATTAATTTTTATTTAATAATTTTTTAATTAAACTTCAAATTTTTTCGATAGGTAAAAAAACTATTTCAATTGTATTTCAAATTATTTAATTTTATTTAATCTTTAGCCGGTTCTGTGACGGTCTAATATCAGTTGAATCTTTTAAATCTTAATCATCCAGTCTTACCTGTTTAACTTTCAATTCAGGTTTTAAAACATTGAAGAACAAAAATTATTATAAAATTTAAAAATATTTATGAATAAAAAATAATTTCACGATCTTCAATATAATATTAATTATAATAATTCAATTATCAATTTTGAATGATATTATTTTAATTTGTTTGTACATTCTTTTATTTTATTTTATTTTATTTTTTGCGGACGAAAAGGGATTGATTGTGCCATTTTTGCATTATATTTTTAACTTTTTCTTACGATATGTCATCCAATATCCATCTTTTTGTTTTTTTCTCTTTCAATTTCTTTTTTCGTGCGTGTGCGAAACGTAGCCTTACTTAGCTTTGGGTGGATAGCTTTTAGTACATATGCAAATGCAAATCCATGTCATGACTATATCCACCTCAATCAAATCAACTAGATTCACAAAAATATTATTAGAGATCCCAAAATTACCTAATTTTATCCACAAATATAATTATAAACATAATAAAAATAAAATTTTCAAAACTATTTATAAGAAAAAAATCAAAATTATAATAAAAAGATAAAAAAAATACGCATAATATATCCAACTATCATTATCTAATTGAATCCCGCACTAATATAGAGTTTAGGGAGATTTGATAATACGCAGCTTTATCTCAAATAAAGAAGCTATTTTCAAGCATATAATATATACAATTTGAATCCAATTTCTTGAATTAGTAAAATATAAATTAATTAAATTTTAATACCAATTAGTTTTATTTAATATAATTTAAAATTCAAAAAATAACTTTTGAAACTAGGTGCATTTTCAATGCTATACTTTACAATTCATTGTACTTTGACCTAATGGAACTTTAACTCATAATTGTCAATAAAATTAAGAAATCAGCAGCTAAAAAAATCATTTTCTTTTACTTTTTTTCAACCATATTAGAAATCAAAGAATGGTAAATACATCCGATCCACATACTATAAATTCCAAAGATTTCAATGTTTAAAAAACTAAACTGAAAGTTAAACCAATATTAGACATTCATAAAATCGGTTAAACATTAAATAAAATTAAAAATTTTAAAAAATAGTTAAAAAAGACTATCTTAATCTATCAAAAATTTTAAAATTTATTTGAAAAAAGAAATTACTAAATAAAAACTAATCAGTTTATTTTAGTTTGTAAAAACTAATTAATTTAAGAAAATTAATCAATTAATTATCAAATTGGTTAGTTTTTAGAAAAAAAAATTATTAAAATGAATCAAACTGGACAATTGAAAACCGAACTAAAAAATTGGTCGATTCAAGATTTTCAATTGTAAACCGGCCAAACCATTTCAAATTTTAAATCAATGCATAATACAGTAAAATATATACATATATATATAATACATACACATCATCCTTACTTTGGGGTGACATTTACCTACTCTCTTTTCTTGTTCTTGAATTTTAGGTAAGAATCCTCCTAAGGGTCAAAAGTTAATCACCGTTCAATCTTTAGCTACCAAAATGGTTTACTATCTAAAGAGAATCCAATAATTCTTAGATTTTTAGTAAGTGGAGACCATAAATATAAAATATAAAATATATAGATATGATATTTTATTATTTCTAGTTCTCTATATTTATATGGATAATAAAAATACTATATTAAAATTATTTAAAACTCGAATTTAAAATTTATAATATGATCCTTTGGAACCAAAATATTGAAAAAAAGTAGATAAGGGGTGATAATCGAATCAAACAGGTTGACTATTCAAGTTTAATTTGATTTTTTTAAAAACAAATTTGGTTTAAGAAATTATTCTTTTTGAATTTAACGTAAAGTTTAATTAATTTAAATTTCATAGATTAATTGTAATACGTAACATAGATTTTATTACGTACCCAGATCTACATGAAAGAATTTAAAAAAACACGTGATTTAGGTCTTTCTACAGTTTTCTCAATACGTAAGCTCTCTTAATAGATCAGAGATTCCTTATGCTTACGATTGATATGAACAACTGCAGGAGACCTTAATCTTTAGGCAGTTTCCATATCGGACTTCCCATCACAAGGCCGATATGGGTCCGGTCCACACTAATTGAGATCCATTTTTTACCCGAACTTCGAACCATTAATCTAGATCATTTATTGGGTCATTTTATTACCTTTATCTGAATCAAATTACGTAACTTGATCGATAATTTATTTAAAAACTAAAAAATACAATTAATAGTTGTCCAACTTTATGAAAAAGGACAAAATTGTCCAACAATAATTTCATATCAATCAAATTCAATTGAATTTTATCAAGTTAGTATCATTTTTAAAATTTTATCATTCAATAATTAGCCATCCACATCAAACGCTTTGGCTTTTTATTATGTCAAGTTGTTTAATTAATAACATAAAACTTAGAGGTTAACTAATCATAATTCAAAGTCCAAAGAAGCCATGAAGTATAATTATAATAAATTTACTTATGTCCAGAATTTCAAGTACCAATTAGGTTTTACCAGACTTAACGGCTTCGATCACGAGAATATTCACGGGGTTTGTCTGCTCCCAGCTCCGACAGTGGCTTTTAATGTTTTGTTTGTTTCTGATTCTCCATCGTTCCAACACAACAACGATAGATACAAACCTTTAAGTTTCTGTCCACAAATTACGTAAGAATCTTTTGTTTTTACTTATTTTATGATTTATTAAGTGCATAAAAATTATTTAAAGTTTATAAATTTGTCTTTAAAAAATGCAAAATTTATTCAAATTTTATAATAATAGTTCAAATTTAGAAATTAGTATTAAAATATTCAAATTTTTAATTTTTTAAAAATAGTATTAAATAACATAAAACGTCACATCAAATTAATATTTTTGTCACGTGATTACCACAATTTATATTTATCAAAAACCTTAAAATAATTATACAATTTTTTGTATGTTTTACTTTATAATTATTATAGAGTATTTAATATTTTTAATTTACTAAATAATAAAAATTATACATAACACAAATATAATATTTGATAGTAAAAATATTAATCCGACTTAAATTGAAATTAAGATATTTTAATAATATTTTTAAATTTTAAGTTAATATTATAAAATTAAATAAAATGTCACATTTTAGTTTGTTACTTGATTGTTGACGGAATTCCAATAGTAAATTAGATTGAGATTAAGGATAACAATAAGTTGACTAATAGGTCAAAATTTAGGTACAAATTAAATTGAGATTAAGGATAACAATAGGCTCATTCATGGGTTAAAATTTAGGGACTTTTAATGAGCCGAGACATAAGTTAAAATGTTTTATTTAAAATAATTGTGCCTCGAGTTGACCTGCCTGAGTAGCCAAAGTCCAAGATTTAATTAAAAAAGTTATATAATTTTATTTAATTTTTGAAAAAACATTTTTTTACTATTTATTGGTTTTGAATTATCACATTTCAATATCATAAATAACAACTTTTTGAAGCAAAAAGTCTGATGTGATACAATTAGAAGTAAATTTTTAATAAAAATAATATTATTTTATTTAATTAATTTATAAAATAAATTAAATCAAATCAAATTTCAATTAAATTTAAACGATTCAAACTTATTTCTCTTATATATCTTATAAAATAAATAAATGAATATATTAATTCTTTGATACTATCACTTGTACATTTTTTTATTCACTTCCTATTTAATTTTAAGATGAAGAAAAGGGGATTTTTCTGTTTAATAAATTTATTATTTGAACAGTCAAAAATCACGGCAGTGCCCTGAACAAGTCATACGATAGCTGAATTCCCACGATGTTTGAAGATCGACGTCGACTCAAATTGCAGCGAAGTGTGAACTTGCCAACGATACTTCCAAGTTCCAACTAATAATTAAAATATTGAAATAATTTGACCGTTTAAAGTCAAATTATATTTATAAATCAATTATAAATTATAAATTAAAATAAATTAGTTTTTTAAAATTAAACTTACGAGGATAGTCTTTTTATTTTCAATCATATTTTAAATTTTAAATTTTGTTTAATCTTTATTATATATTATTTTATAACAGTTTAATACATATTGAATCTTTAAATGACTTTTTTTAACATAAAACATTGCTTCTAAAAATAAGTTAACGTTAAGTTAAAATTAATATTTTCAAAATCGAACCGAAAGTTAATCCGATATAAGATAAACGTTTTAAGGTTCATCTGATATTATATCGTTATAAAATTATTTAAAGGTTGAATAAATTTGAAGAATTTTAAAAATGATTGGAAAAATTGTTCTTATTCATTGTAAAAATTTAAAGTTTAAATAAAAAGATTGTTAACTAAAAATTAATTAATTAATTATAATTTATAAAAATTGATTATTTTTATAAAAATAACTAAATAGTTAATAAGTTAATCTGTTTTTAACAACAATTTTTTTAAATAACTGAAAATTAACGGGTGTAAAATTTTTATCGATAAATCATCCGAACATGTTAAATTTTAAAATAGTGGTGAATACTGATTTAAGTGTTTTTTTCAAATATTTGTTTGGCTACATCAAGCAAGAAATTTTGAGGATTTAATGTGCTCTGTCTGCTATCCTGATCGTTACAGGAAAAGATAACATAGATTCTTGTTAATAGCAATGTGAGTGGCTGTGCCCGAGGCTTCCTCACGACCACCGGTTTCTGATACATTTGATGATTTTATAAAATTTTATTGTTTATTTTACGTTTTAAATAGGATAAAATTAATTTTAAGTAAATGATTTTTATTTGAAAAATTTTAAAATTATATTAAACGTTATTAATATAATTAAATTTAACTCTTAAACTTAACTTGATTTAATTAATTTTGTTGAGATATAAAGAGTGAGAGTTGTCTCATATTGGAGAAAGAGAGGAAAGTAAACTAACATATAAGTCTAGTGAGCTACTCCACCTATCACCAATTGGTTTTAGAATGGAACCTCACTTGGACTTATATGTGGTATAACTTTCCTTCTCGTATGGGCCGTGGGTCCATTATAAATTCTAACATGGTATCAGAGCGGATTGCTCTTATGTTAGTGATTAACACCTCCGAATGATAGATTATGTCACGTGTTAGACCCACACGTGAGGAGGTGTGTTGAGATATAAACAGTGAGAGTTGTCCTATATTGGAGAAAAAGAGGAAAGTAAACTAACATATAAGTCTAGTGGGCTACTCCACCTATCACCAATTGATTTTAGGATGGAACCTCACTTAGACTTATATGTGGTTTAACTTTCCTTCTCGTATGGACCCGTGGGCCCATTATAAATTCTAACAAATTTTAACTCAATTATAATTTAAAATAAGAGCATCAACAACTACACCAATGAATAAAAATAAAAAATAAAAACAAATAAAAACAAATTCAGTTATAACTTAAGTTAAATTTAATTAATAACATTAAATTTAAAAATTAAGTTATATTATTATATAAATATTATTGAATTAATTCGCATATAAATTTATATTTTGATTAATAATTGCGAAATAATTTGTGCACATCAGAGATAGGGTTCGCACGTAACCATCACCTCCTTCTTCGCATTAATTGCTCATAGATATGACACGACCCTGATGTTATGGAATCTGGACCGTCTGCAGACTCCTAACAAGGCCAATTCTTTACAGTCCTTTCACATTTTATCCCTGACCAACCAACCATCCAACTTGATTCTTCGTCTATTTAAACTCATCTCCAGTCATCTTCTCTTATCTCCCCATATCTCCAAGTCTTTCTCTTTTTACTTTTCCGGGTTTTGTTTCAGACATGGAGAACCAGAACAAAGATGGTGTAGCGAGTGGAGTTGTGGTGGGGAGAGATCATAGGAGTACGGTTGATGTGTTGCTAAGAGTTTTGGCCTTTGTGCTGACACTCGCAGCTGCTATAGTTCTTGGACTTGATAAGCAGACCAAGGTTATCTCAAATAAGCCGGCTGTTGCTAAATGGCATTACTTGTCCGCTTTTGTGTAAGTTCTTCTTCTTAACCCGTCTGTCTACTAACTATGTCTTACCATTTAACCATTTCAGTTTCTCGGGAAACAAACATCTTTAAATCTGATTAGACTAGACGAAGATGGATTGCCAACACTACTCCTAGTCTCAACACATAGATTTCAAGATATTTATAATAAGCCATAGCTGTACAGAACACAAAGGTCAAACAATTGTGTACGTGCATGGGCAACATGTAAGAAAAGTCTAGTTCATTTTGATATGTTTAGGTCATGCTGATGTTAGCAATTGACTGAAGTTCAGACGGTTGACTGAAACATGGTAGATTAGGTCAGGCATAAATTTGTATAAGAAATCTGTCTTTGTAACAATTCGATTTAAGTATCTTTAATTTTTAGTTAAATTTTTAACTTTTTGTTTCAATTTAATTTAATTTAATAATTTGATGTTAAAAAATAATTAATTTATTAATTAATTAGTCATTTTTATAAATTAATCAAATTTTATAAATTAATTTTTATTTAATAATCTAATTTTAAATTAAAATTAAATTTTTTTTGATAAATAAAGATAATTTTTTACAATATTTTTTTAAATTTAAAATTTATTCAATTTTTATTTAATTTGGCAATTTAATGATGCTTTAACATTATAAATCTTAAAACTCTTGTCTTATGAATTTAACTTTTAATCCAATTTTTAAAATATTACAAATTATATGTTTGAACACTTAAAAAAAATAAAATTTTTAGTCTAAATATTTGAATCTAAATATGATTGAGATAGAATTAATTTAAATTTTCGGATGAAAAGTTTAGTTAAATTAATTAAATTGAAGACTCAAGAAAAAAGAAACTAACATCCAAAATTGGTACATGGTTAGTTACTTGCTGGTGGCAAATGCAGTAGCGAGTTCATATGCAGCACTTTCCACAATCATCTCCCTGAAGAGAAAGAAAGGGTGGTGGGTACCACTTATTGCCATACTTGACTTGTTGATACTGGCGGTGCTCTTCTCCGCCGACGGAGCCGCCACGGCCATAGGTCTTATGGCGTACAAGGGCAATTCGCACGTCGGGTGGACCAAGGTGTGCAACGTCTTTGGCAGATTCTGCGGCCAAGTGGTGGCGGCTGCTGTTCTCTCAGTGCTTGGTACCGTAATGTTCCTCTTGATCGTTGCTCTTACTACTCTGACACTCCTTAAGAGATCAAAGTGAAGACAATACATATGTCAGAATGTATAAATTATATCAGCCTGCGTTTCTTCTACTTCTAGCTTTGTTATGTGCGTGAAGAATCGATCATATTTAGTTGTTGACTTTTTCTTTGCTTCCCACTGGTTCGAGGCTCAGTTTAATCGTTTTGTAAAGGACTCAGTTGAGAGAAAAGTTCCTCCTGTATAGAAGATAATAATTTCACAAAAAATCTAAATAAATTTATAATATTATTTAAATAATATATATTAAATAGCTCGAAATCAACAAGTCCCCGAATTTTGGGCTAGGCTTAGGAAAAGTCTAAAAATTGAAAATAATAATATATATAATATATTATTATTATATAATTAAAAAGTCTATGAAAATAATGTTATTTTAAATAAAATAATATTATTTTCTATTTTAATTTAAAAAATAAAAAATTTCAAGTCATGCCACCTAAAACCCAAGTTTAAACAAAAAATTGAGTCAAGCTTAGACTCGGCAGAACCAACCTGCCTAACTCATCGCCAAACCTAACCATAATTTAATTTCAATTAAATGATTAAAACGTTCAAAACTTATTATAAATAGGTCTAAGCTTTATGGAGCTTGCAATTCTTGCTTAACCCTTTCTGTAAGAGTTACAAAGTTCTCTCAACATGTTCTGTGAATACCGTTAGAGACCGAATATTTGTGCGACTACAGTAGTTGAGATGATTCAGTTTCGAGAACAGTTCGAGGGATAAGACATGACAAAGAATAAGCTTCGGAATAAAGTACGAATTAAATTTCCACTTTATTATAATTTATGTTGGTCATTTTATATATTTAAATAGATCTTAACTTTTGGAAAATCAAAAGTCACGAAAAAATTTTGTGATTATTTCATTACGATCGGGATCGAATCTTAACCCGGTTTTCCAACAATAAGTTGGCAATTCAATTATTAAGAATTAATAAAAACATTGTTCTAACAAGTTTTAAGTTGTTAACAGAATATTAAAATAATATCATAAATAACAATAAAAACATAACGAAGCTATTTAAAAATTGTTAAGATATTATTTGGAATTTAAAATAATATTTAGCTATTTTTCCAGCTTGGACAAGAAGATATCATTGGCGAGGGCATGGAAAGGAGTCCGGATCGTCTGTCCAATCCTGCTCTGTCTTACTCTGTCTACAAAGGAAACGACGCCATTTTTGGAAGAAAAATTGCACAGGCTTTAAAAAAGCTCAGATGCCTGTGGGACCATCTGTCAGGCGCCGTTTTGGAGCCATGTTCAAAGCCATAAGGAGTCTCTCAAACGAAAGCCACCATTATTGCCTTTATTCCAAAGCCAAAGACAATTTTTTTTTAATTATTATTATTATTATTATTATTATTATTGTTATTTTGTACGATGATTATTATTATTATTGTTATTATTATTATTATTAGTATTAAATTCCATGTCGACATTTGAATTGTGTTGATTATTATTTTTGTGAACAAAATAAATAACAATAATAATAATAACAGTAGTTTTAATAATAACAGTGACAATAATAATACATTATTACTTTAATAATAATAATAACAATAATAATAATTATAGATTTGAGCAGTAATAATAATTAA
>JAOQMQ010000196.1:40051188-40066181 GCA_027563845.1 Erythroxylum subrotundum
CCAATCTTTGGAGTTATAACAAATGCTGCCAATTTTAGATCCAAATACAGAATCAGCAAACCATACTCAAAATATTGAGATTCTACCATTTCGTCAATATCTTTTCAGTCTTGCCAATAAACAACTTCATATGCTACCTCTTAAGTTTGCAACATCACAGAGACTATAATCGATCCTGTATAATGTTCAACCGAACTATTACCAAACAATTCTACATCTGGTACATCATAAAGGTACTGTACTGAATACATCAGAATGGGTAACTTCAAAAGATGATTTGACGCAATATGAATCCTAGAGAATAAAGAACCAGTAAGCATAATAGATATTGACAGGAAAGGTATGCTTGTAAATCGATATACATAAAATCATGACCTAAATACATGAAACTGGCCATTAAAGGTCTAGTGCATGATATATATTTCATTTTAGGGTGTCAAAGAAAAGTTCAACTTTCATTCACCACCCCAAGAAACTGGATGAGCTTAAGACTTCCATCTGCAGAACCATTTCTTTCCAAATTTAGTGTTCTGAGAACGTCAATGGCAGTTTAATAAAGTATATAAAAAGAAATAAGGTTTATAAATACACACCCATGTACCTGAAAACAAGATCCGCTGTACCAGGCTGTAATGCAACATCATTCAATTTCATATGTTGCAATATATCAAGCATGAGTTTGGTATCACTATGGTCTTTAGCATAACCCTGCACTCCAATTGTATCAAATCCATCATATATTTCCCACAAGAATATCACATAACGTCAGTGGAGAATGAAAGAGCTAACTTTACCAGTAAATTGTGTGCGGACCCAATGGTAGGAGATAAACCATACACATTATGCCGCGACAATGTCTTCTTTCCTGAATTTAGTGATAGTTCAAAACTCAAACACCAATGTCTAACACATGGATTTATCAACAAATAAAAGTGCTTTGCACATTACAAACTTCAAATACTAAAATGCATCAAAAACCATAACACTAATAAGTTAGAGCTTAGCAAACACGCACCATAATCAAGCGCTCCTGCTCGAGTGCAAGCTTTAGTAACTTCACGGCAAAGACTGTAATTGAAATTTTTATGGATGTGCTGACTGGACATCCGCTGAAGCAGAAAGTTTCACTAATTTCAAAGCCTCTTCAATCATTAACACCAAAAACACAAATCAAAAATAAGAAGATTTGAGCACTAACAAAAATTCGAAGATTATGCAAAGTGTCGAATAGAAGCTCAATATCGCTACGGTTTCTACAACTTGTGATCATCGTCCCTATCCAAGAATTTGGGACCGACGATCGCTTAACAGTCAGTAAATCAATGATTTTCCCATGCAACTCTTTCACATCATCTACAATGAACACATTTATCACAAATCAAACTCTTAAACAACAATTTCGTATTTAAACAAAACAGAGAAGCTAAAACCGACTAACCCGAGGGAGCAGTTTCTCCACTAGTAGAAAACAACGCCAACTGCGACACTCTAGCGTAGAGAGGATGCGAAATCGGTGAACACTTTCCTTGAACAGTTAAGAGTATAAAACTCAGTATCTATATCCTACGTATGTGTAATAGATGCATACGGAATCGTTAAGAAAGTTAAGTACCTGTGAGTAAGTGGCGGCTTTGGGAAATGTGAGGAGAAATTAAGAAGTGGAAATCGGTGCTGAGGAACGAGATGCTAGTGAGTCGACGCGCGATGGAGAGGACTTGCATGGCTGCGAGCGTTGGCGGATAGTGAGTCGGACTTCTGAGTGAACTCGACGAGATGTAGGAACTGATCAGCAGGGCTTTAGGGAAAGAAGAGGGGTGAGGGTTTTGTGCGGGTGTAGCGCTGGTCTACTGTTAGCCTGAACTTGAAATTAACGAGCTTGACTATAATTAATTAGATTTTATATTAGACTTGTTTTTTACAATTTCAGGTAGGGTAGCAGCCCGGTGGCTTCTGTCGACTTCGGGCTCAAATAGCAGGCTCGGGTAGTTCAAAGCCCGACTTAACCTAATTAGATGTATTTTTATTTTTTAAAATTAAAAAAATAAAATATTATTTTATATAAAATAATATCATTTTTTATAGTTATTGAATCTCGGGACTACTTAGAAGGACCTTTTTTTTTTTAAATCAAGTCCAAGACTCGTTAAATTGGGACTGATCTACTGATTTTGGATCAGGCTAAGTTAGAGCCGAGCCTAATTATCAAGCCTAATTTTAAGTTTGGAGTCAAATTCTAAGTTCAAACTACATAACTTGGCTTCACCTAAAAACATGAATTTAGAAAAAAAAATACGATCGCTATATATTTTTAAAATTAAAAAGATGTTTAATCTAACTTGGCCTGAACTCGATCAGGCTTTGCCTAAATCCAATTGGACTCGAGCTCAAGATTGGACCGAAAGCCTCAAACTCAATCAAACTTTATACTAAGTCTAAAATTCTAGGTTAAAAGAACGACGGAACAAGAATGAAAACACAATGAATTCATAAATATCAATTAAATTTGATTAACTTATTTGAAATACGTGCCCGAGGACCACGACTACAGATTCTAGCGTTATAAACAAAATTTATAAGATAAGATTAATTTTTAACATGGTCATACGAAAACTATAACATGAAAACAATGTTCCAGCGAACGGTCGTATACAAAGTAAGTCTGTAACAACCCCGTCACAAAAGCGGGCTTGAACTCCATATTGTCTGGAGGAAGAATAACCTGATACAAGTTTGTGAGGCACACATTAAACTGCCCAGTTGTGATGTTTTCCACAGAAGATAGATTAAAGAGTATGGTTGCATTATGCAACAATGAATGCCCCATCTGTTATACAATCAGGAGGAGGATCATAATGCTCCTGCAGATAATCCCCAACATATCATTGAGGAAGAACTGGAGGAGCGATTGTTCGGGTATTATACGAGTTGCAGTGGCCGCATTTCTGGCCAATTATGTGGAAGTAAACTTCGGTAGTGTCATTGCAGTCATTGCACAGGATCCAAAGCTGCAAATTGTACCAGCATCTTTAGATGTCTTACAAGGAAGTAACTAGTTCAAAACTCTAATGAGACATCTCTAGATAAGCGGGAAAGACCCGTCTTTCCCGGGTTTTCTAGGTTCATTTGCATGGAAGAGACGGAAGCATGCTAAATACAAAGAGCTTTCATCTCAAAGATCAAACAAGCTTCTGGGAATGATAACAGCTAACAAGAATGGAAGATCGTAGTCCGATAGCAGATATTGAGATGACTACAGTGGTGAATTCTAAGGCAGAACATCAGAACAAACAAACTGAATGAGACATGTAAAACCAAGTCAACAAGGTTAGAGGTCAGGCACCTTCTTGAACCGATAATCCTCAGGCATGATGGTTGCTTCTATCTGACAACAAACAGTTATGAACAAATCAGCATATAGAACCAATGTTAACTAGAAGCATACAACTCAACAATCTGCGAGATAGACTTCAAACGATAGGGTTAAAATTTAGAAAGCCCTACCTCCTCATCTATCCTCTTCCAGATCTTAGACATATCAATCACTGACTTTGAGCATATGGGACAGCAATAACTAGAGGTAACGATCAAACTTAGAAACCAATCTGGTATGTCAATCACTATACATAAACTTTATTCAGAAACTCATGGTGCTTACTTTTTATGCACCACCATTTCATGGTAGCATTCACAATGCATAGTGTGCCCACATTTCATGACAGTGGTGTCCTTTAATGAGTCAAATAGATACTGAAGAAACAGAACGCGGAGATTACGTTAAAATAGGAGTAATTAATATCCACGAAAAGATCAGGGTAGCTTACAACATGAACCTCATAACAGATGGGGCAATGGTGACGCATAGAGTTCTCCACGCATGAATGATTATTATGCAGGCTAATAGAATAGCAAGAGCCTATTCACATAAGAAGTTGTTAGCAGATAGAGAGTCTGCCATCAGGAGAAAAAAGGAAAACCTTGCAATTTATAATGACAAAGTAGTAACTGCTACTGAACACAAACTTTCCATTAGCACAGAGGGAAAGAAGGGAAGAGATGGAGAGATATGTATCCACCAACACCTTTAGAAGCTTTAACACTAAATGACACTGAAACTGATCACAATAAGAAGCACAACTCTTATAGATAACGAATGCATACCACACTTCCTGCAGTGGAAGTAATTCTCACGACCACCAACTCTGTTTTAGACCACAAAAGACACGGAGACTTTAAATTCTCAATAATATTCGCGGGATCAGAAACAGCACAACTAAGTCAAGATTTCACTAACCTACAAATTCCACAATCATCACAATGGAACTGCCCTTTTTCAGTCTGCAGCAAGTTATACAGGCAATAACTTCAGTTACTAATATTAATCAAGGATTAATACTGCATGAAAAGCCAAATCCTGACACTCTTGCACAAAAAGAAAAGGAAGCAAACCACAGAAACAGCTAAGTAGGAACTTTTGAATACACCAATAAGAAGCACTTCAACTAAAGAAAGTGAAATTACATCGTCATCATAGAATTTGCATACTTCACAAAAATACTCCCCCATATTGATCCCACAGTTTGTACAAACTTTAGCAACCTGGAAACAACCAAATTCATCAAGATATTAGAAAACAAGAAGAGTTATAAAACAGATGTAGATAGAATTGTATTGCAAATCTAGAATGGTAAGTACCGGCTGCTCTGTGTCACAAACTGAACATACAACCTGAAAGATACAAATCCCAGGTGCTTCATTACTATAATTTTTAGAGCATGTTAACCTTAAGGAAGACTTGAATAACAAAAATGGAGGGAGAAGCTGAACATAACGTACTTGTGTAACATCACATCGATTGAGTTCGTGTCGATCATATGGGTTTTTCAGCATGCTCTGATCAATGAAAACAAAAGTAAGATAACAAGATAGCACATCAAATCAGGATCAACATAACGAGATCCTCTTGAGAGTAGTTCATAGAGACAAAATCAAGGACACGAAATGTTCCTCAACAGGCACCATTGGGAATCAATTCAAAACAGAAAGTAAATACCATCCAGACCAGAAAATGCCCGTAAAAGATTAACTCTTTTTGCGGCTAAACAAATAGATCAGAGAAAGTTGACATGAAAGAAGGAACCATTACCGCAGCTTCATTGTGACAATGGCGACAAGAGAAGATCTCGTTGCAGCACGGAGCTCGGATTTTGCATCTTCTTCTGTAATGCTTGCATCTTTACAAACACGAAAAACCCAAAAAAAAAAAAACCAACAAAACGCGGGTCAAATTCCACTCTCAAATCCATCAACCATGAACAAAAGAAGAAATGAAGAGAAAAATGAAAAAGTACCCATATTCCATCTTCCCAAAACCAAGTCGTTCGTTGGATGCTGTGGCGGTTTCCATGAGTTTTGGGGCCAGGGAGATAGATTACAGACAGATAATGGAGAGAAGAGGACCCAAAAAAGGAAAGCCAAAGATATACGTAATAGAATTGGTTTCCTGATTTGGGAAGGATGAGATGGATTTGTCTGACTCACAAATTTGCCGAAGCAAGTCTTAACATTATTGAAAGCAACCAACTTTACAAATCATGCAATGAATTTTCTGACAGTACCTCAATATTCTAATGCAAAATTCATTGAAACCAAGCAGTAGTTTGAGCTTGAGCTGGAATATAAAATTCGACGACGATTACCAATGGATGGAGTGAGAAAGAAAGGATAAGATGGGATGGATGGCAGAGGCAAATGTAGGATGACTTGTAAGGAAAGCGACAGGCGCCGTATCTGGGGCGATTTGGGTTTCACTATCGCCCAAAGCTGACGCGTAAAGATCCGGAGTTGTTGTTGTGGGCCATTTCACAAACAGTTGCAATGCCCATTTCATTCCCCTTTTCTTTTTCTTTCTTTCCAACTTGGAATGACTGAACGATGCCCAAAAAAACTTCTAGAGATGATTAGAGTTTGGATCTGAGTTGTGTTTTTGTACTTCTTCAGAATTCTGTGTATTTGTTGGACTCTCTTCGATTAGTCGGATTGGAGTTCACTTACATCTACGCTTAAATAGAAAATGTGTTTGGACCTAAGCCTGAGGGTATAGGCCTAAACTCAAGTCTGATTAAAAATGAGCAGTATAAGTCTGATTGAATATGATTGGATCCTATCAAACATATTCTTTATTTTTTAAAATTAAAAATTACATTGTTTAAAATAAGACTCTGGGTAAAAAAAAAAAAATAGAACAAACCTTAATATTTTCTAGCATTTAAATTAAATCCTAATATTTTAAAAACATTTAAAACAAATCATAAGTAGATGAAAAATTTAACGAGATTAACTCCCCGTCAATTAAACACCAATTCAATACTGACGTGGCATTTTTTATTTTATAAATAAAAATAGACCCTACTATTACATAACAAATGAGACAACGGTGTAAAATATATAAATGTGTGTCACATAACCACATAACAAGTAGCACTTACTGTCTGAAATGTATAAACAGTGAATCCTTTGTCACGTGACTGTAGGATCCACTTTTTATTTTAAAATATAACATTTAACTGATAAGGAATTAACTCAACAATTTTTTCGTCTATTTAGGATCTGTTTTAAACATTTTGAAAATTTTATGAATCAATTTGAACAAACATTAAGGTTTAAATTGTACTTTTGGTTTTAGATAAAATGCTATCGTTTTAACTTAAAATTTTTTGTTTTGAACTGGACTAGGTTGGATAATCTGAGTCCAAACGTGACATAAGATCTGAAATTTAGAGGACAAAATTAAACTCGACCTAGAACTTGGTCTAGTCATGTCGTATATGTTAACTTTGGATTGGGTTAATTTTACTAATAAGTCTATTATTTACAAATTGAATTCAACTTAAAAGTTGATCAATTTTGAGATACTACCTGATCAAATTGTTACAAAATAAGAATTTTATAAAACAAAATAATGCTATTTTGTAACCGAGTCTTTTAGGTTGAGTTTTAAATTAGGTCAAAATATAATTAATTTAAATTTAATATATGAATTTCATTTGGATTGATATAATTATAATTAAATTTAGTAAACTTCTTGGAATTTTTAAATCTTTTAAACGTAAGTCTTAAATAGAGATATAAAGTTATAAATTGTTGATTTCAAATTGTTTTGATATGGTTTTTAATTTGATTTTTGTTTCAACAAAATTTATTAAACCTAAATTTAATTCCAAATAGATTTAAATTCTTAAATCTAATTTTACTTAAATTGACCTTTATCTGTTAATTTTGAACTATTTGTATTGAGTTTTAAATTTCGAAAATCATATTTACTTATAACAAATTTGTACTTATTTTTAAACTATTAACTTATTGGGTGGTGTTAACTAAAATTTATAATTTAAACATATATAACTAAATAATTATTTAATGTATTTTTACACAATTCTACCATTAGTTTCATAAATATGTAAGAAATAAATTCATCAATTCTCACAAAACTAAATTTATAACCATATATATCTTCTATATTTTATGATCAATATTATACTGTCAGTCTAATGAAAGACAACGTATTTTGATGAGAATAGAGGCCTTTTTTTGCTTGTAACTCCCACCATTTTATAATATATATATTAAAAAATCTCAAATTTTTGTTATCTTATTAATTATAGTTTAAAATTTAAAAAATAACAATAAAATATTAAAATTTTTCAATCTTTTTCAATTATAGCTTAATGTTAATCTTACCGTTATCTTTATTGACGTAACACTGCTATATATCAAGGGACCTGATTAGCGTAAGTCAATACGATTATTAAAATGACATTGTAAACTGAAACAACTTCATTTTAACAAATGAACAACAAACTTGTTGTTCTCTTAATATGTTTCTCTTTCTCTTTTTGAATTTCTCATTTGTTTACTTTTGATTTCTGGTAAGACCTACAATGACCTCCTTTTCGTTTCTCATCATTCTTTCTCTTTTTCTTCTTTTCTGGGTGTGTGTGATTGAATCAATGATTGTTCTATTTTGAAGTACTTGTTTTTAAATTTCGTTATAGATCGGAGCTTTTTGGGTTGTTCTTCTTTTTGCTTCCTTATCTTTTGTTATCATTGGGGATGTTCCGATGCTTGATTTTGTTGATTCATCGTTGGGAAATCTTACGGAATTATATGGTGTGGATGAAGCCGGTATTACTAATTTTTGGCTCGATTCGGAGTTTTTAGGTGGATTTGTATTGATTTCACGTGTTGTCGTCATCAAAATGTCCATATTTTTGTTCGTTTTTGAATTAACTTTGGTTACTTTTTTTTTTTGTTAATTTTTAAAAATAAAAATTTTAAAATTAAAAGTGTTAAATAACAAATTTTTTTAATTGAGTCTGAATTAGATAGCGTAAGCCTAAGCTTACTCGAGACCTAACTCTCCTAAGCAAAACAATGTTGTTTTACTTAGAAAAATTAGTTATTAGATTGATCTAGGTCTGGTTTGACCTATAGATCGGTTCATTAAAAATATCTGAATTTAGACTTATGAGTCAGCCTATTGTCACCCTTTAAAAATAAATATATTTATTTCACCGTGAGAATGTGATTTAATTGAAAAAATTGGATATTATATGGTTATTAATTTAAATATTATGTATTCAAATTTGTGATTAAGAGATTATTCACTTAATTAAATATATTATAATATATGATTTTTATTTTGCTTTTTCACTAATGCATTTAGATGTATTGTTAGAAGCCACATTTTACTTTTAATTATATTTAATTACTTTATAATTGTTACCTTTTAGAATTGATTTGATTGTATTTGTTACAATTTAAGTTATATGTCATCACCATCAATATCATTTTATTTACTACTTATAATATACTTTTATTTTAAAACAAATTCGCATCTCTTAAAAACTTTTTTGATAAAATAAAACAATTTGGTAAATTGTAACGATAATTCTTCTTTTAACTTATATATTATATTTTAATAAATAAATATTTTAAATTAAAAATTATATTTAAAAATAATAAATACAATAAACTAATTAATTAAAAGATTGTCATTTATATAAAAATTAAAATATTTAAACAAAATAATTGATAAATTAGGTTTTAAAAGTATAAAATGTAATAAAATTTTTTTAAAGATTCAACCTAAACAATTGTTTGTATTTATTTTTAATCCAACTCTTTTAGAAAATAAAATCAACATGGATAATATCAGATATTACAAAATAACTTGGGTTTGAAATCAATGGACAAAATACATTTTAGTTGAAATATAAGTTAGGTTAAAGTTTAATATTTTTTAAAAAATTTTGAAGTGAGTTTTGAATTAAAATTTATATTTTAGATTTAACTCGATTAATAAAAAAATTTTGAAATGAGTTTTGAATTAGAATTTATATTTTAGATTTAACTCGATTAATAAAAATTGCGAAGGCATACATCTTTCAAAAATAACCTTTCTATTAGTTAAAGATAAGACTCGTACTGCTAAACCTTCACAAACTTCGCGCTTCAACATGATTTATATTAGATATGATTGTTATTGTTATTGTTGTAGTAAAGGCATACACTTTTTTTAAATTTAAGAAACTTTACACAAATTCTATAATATTTAAATTTTTTAAAAAATCCTTCAATTTTGAATATTTTACTAATATTTTAGTTAAAAAATAATAACAAAATATACACGATATGATTATCATACTAGACTAGTTAAATGTCACTGATATAATAAACCAACTCAAACTTTAAAATTGACCCTAACGAATTAAAATTGACTTGTATTAATAATTATAACAAATATTAGTTGAAGTTGAATTAGGAATGTCGAATTTGACTTGGCCTGGGTCGATTTTGGCTAAGGCTAACCGGACCATAAGCTAGGCCGACCTTTACTTCAAAAACTATATCATTTTTGTCGTTAAAAAGAAAATGGTGGGTCGAGTCTGTTAGTGATTTGTTAGGTCATGGGCCGGTTAGCTAGCGATCGAGGCGGATCAAGGGCCACTTAGCTCAGTGTCGGGCTGCTCTTAGCCCGGCCCAACTCATTGATATTCTTAAGTCAAGTTTAGTTAGTTTGACTCGAGTTTAAGAACTAAGTTAGATCATCGTAGAAAACAACTTTTGAATGATTTATATATGATGTTCCTATTGTGTTTGTTTCATTATTATTTTTTAATCGATGTCTAAGAAAAAAGATTTTTCTAAAATATTAAAAACTGTGAAATTTTTGTAAGAATTTTAAAATTATTTGTTAATTTTACAATCTATAGGAAAAAATCAGTTTTTTTAATCATTTATTTAGTGAATAAAACAAAATAAAATGTCTAAAATTAATAAATAATATCGTTTTAATAAATATAAAATCTAATTGGATTTTGGGCTGCTCATTTAAAAGAAAAGATTGGATAAGCTGTACCCAAACCCGCGAAGCCTCCAATCGGGCGGGAAATCACAAGGCGGGAATCTGATTCAAGAATTCACAGCCGTCCGATCACAGCTATTTCAATCTAACGGACACTACGAATTAGTGAACATGAATCTCCCGCGTATATAATAAAGGGCCCGATAAATCGTAAATTACTTTCTGCCAATTTAAACCTCTTTTTTATTTTGGTGAAACCCTCAATCGGACACGAAGCGAATTCGGAGCTCCGAATTTCTCCATGGCCAAGGCTTCGAAGCAGCAGACGTCGTCGTCCGACGAAGCGATGTCCAATGGCTCCAGTTCATCGGAGGAGGAGCGCGTTAACGAACAGATCAGCGAGGATGACGAGGAGGAGCTTGAGGCGGTTGCTCGTTCTGCTGAATCCGATGACGACGAAGCTGCTGACGCCGGAGATGAAAACGGTCATAACGCCGACGGAGACGACGCAGATGAGGTAAGTTGCTCCGAGTTAAACAATTTATTGACGGTTTTGTTCTGAAAATGGGGATCTGTGTAGGTTTTAGTTGGATAGCGGTGGATAGCGTTAGGGTTTGGGTTGGGTTTAGCGTTTGTTTGGTTGCTGATGGAGACAATATGGATAGTTCTGGCTTTGGGAATTGATTTTACCGTAAGGAATGAATCGCTGTGTTGAGTTTTTCACTTGTGGATGAAAAAATAATGTAAGGAAGGAAGGTACTTGCAAGTGTTTTTTTTAAAGAGAATCGAGGAAAGAGAAGAACAACGGTAAGTTTGGAATTTATAGTTAGGCTTTTGCTCTGGACGTGCTTAAAAATTTTCTACATCTTTTTGGCTTATGTGAGTTTTTGTAGTATTTTGGGTACCTTCTCTGAATATATGATTCGGCTTGTAAGTATGATCACATATGCAATTGTGTTAGTTTTGTAAATCTTGAAATTTTATTGTTAAGTCTGTTTACGCCTTGTGCCAACGTTCTATTGGCCATTCCTGTTGCAGGACGAAGATAACGATGGCATTAGCAAGCGAGAAAAGGAAAGGCTCAAAGAAATGCAGAAATTGAAGAAGCAAAAGATTCAGGAGATATTAGATGCCCAGAATGCTGCCATAGATGCTGACATGGTACGTCTGTTTTAGAAAACTTTTCATTACTAATCTGTCTATATTGACTTGAAAACTTAATGCAGATGATTGTCTGTTAGTTTATTGATGTTGAGTTTGATGACAGAATAATCGAGGGAAGGGGCGCTTGAAATATTTACTTCAGCAGACAGAGTTGTTTGCTCACTTTGCTAAACCTGAACATTCAACATCCCAAAAGAAAGGCAAGGGAAGGTATAACTCGACTTCAATGTTTTTGAAGAGTGTTCTGCTTATTAACTTCCTTTTTTCCCCTGGATATGTTATTTGCTATGGTTTGCTCAGTTTAATGCATGTTTCTCAGTAGAACTAAGAGCAAGGGAGTAATAATTTGATTTCAATAAAGCTGTACTTGTAGTAAATTTATGTAAGTGCATACCAAATTCAGAATGCAAATTAAATGGTACTATTATGTTGCCATACCTGAATGATATGGTTTTTGAAGAACGACATTGTATTAAAACATTTGGAAGGGTAGGACTTGATTTCAGCTCAAACATAGGGAAAGGGATTTTTGAAGTGAATTCTCTTTTTTTATTTTTTTTTTGGGTAGTGGTTGGTTTGGGATTTGGATACTGGATGATGGCTATATATTTAGTCTAATCAAGTCAAATATGCCTTAGTTTGTCGATATCCATTTATACAGACTTTAACATGATTCTTCTGCCTATGTAGGGGTCGGCATGCATCAAAATTAACTGAAGAAGAAGAAGATGAAGAATACCTGAAGGAGGAAGAAGATGCTTTAACTGGGACAGGAAACACTCGGCTGGTGACACAACCCTCATGTAATTCTTTTGCTTTTACTATCTGGAATGTTTTTGTTGATGTCTTTCTTCTTGTTGGGGATAACTTTGTAAAATTTTTAGCTATAGATATCTCCTACTGGTTCCAATGTTCTGGCATGTTGAGGCAATTGCTGTTGCAGCAATGACTCTCCTCATTCTTAATTTGCCTTTAAGGCAGCTTGCATATACTGCAGCATGAGCTGCATTGCCTCGGATCAATCTGTTGTAATCAATAAAACTAAGTAGCTTCTTGTTTTAATTTCTTTTATACTTCAAAGAAGCCAGAACTTGTATTTTATCATTGTTTCTGTTCCTGTTAAGGTCTTGTACAGTGATATATTATTCTCTTTCTACTTCTATAGGCATTCAGGGTAAGATGAGGGATTATCAACTTGCTGGTTTGAATTGGCTTATAAGGCTTTATGAGAATGGGATAAATGGAATCCTTGCAGATGAAATGGTATGTATTAAAGTCTTATTTGGAAATTGGCTCTTATATTTTCATCTGACTCCATTTGGTGCTGCAGTACATGCGTGTTCTGTTCATGGATTGTGTATATTTGTACTACAAGAAATAATTGGTTATTAATTATTGTTTTTACTTCCAGGGTCTGGGTAAAACTTTACAAACAATCTCATTATTAGGCTACTTGCACGAATTTAGAGGAATCACTGGGCCTCATATGGTAGTTGCTCCAAAATCTACCCTTGGTAATTGGATGAACGAGATTCGTCGTTTTTGTCCAGTTTTGCGTGCTGTAAAATTTCTTGGTAATCCTGATGAAAGGGTAAGTTGCTTAATTCTGTTTCCATATGTATTGAATTTTAATTGGTTTTGGCGCTGACTTTCATGCTCGCATGATTTGGTTGTCGGGGGAAAAAAGGAAAATAATTATTTTATATTGTCCTTAATTAATTTTTTCCTTCATTGCAGAGACATATCCGTGAGGAATTACTTGTTGCAGGCAAGTTTGATGTATGTGTTACAAGCTTTGAAATGGCCATTAAAGAGAAGACTGCGTTACGTCGGTTTACCTGGCGCTATATTATTATTGATGAAGCCCACCGAATCAAGAATGAAAATTCCCTCCTTTCTAAAACAATGAGACTTTACAACACTAATTACCGTCTCCTGATCACAGGAACTCCACTTCAGGTATGTTTGTCTAGTTGATATTTGTAATACCTGTAAGATAGTATCTTTTCTTTTGACATGAAAATGATGTAGCTCAAGATTCTTATGGTGGATATATGGAACTCAAAAAGGGCGTATGAAGTGTTAGGTTGATGTAGGCTGAAATGATGTTGCTTTGTGGTTTTGCTTCTTCTGATTGCATGTTAAAACTATTGTTGCAGCCTACATCATGTTGCTTTGTGTTTGTGCTTCTTCTGATTGCATAATCAAAACGATTGTTGCTGAATATATTCTTACAATGTTTTGATCTGCAGAACAATCTTCATGAACTCTGGGCTCTTCTTAACTTTCTATTGCCTGAGATTTTTAGCTCGGCTGAGACCTTTGATGAATGGTTTCAAATTTCTGGTGAGAATGACCAGCAAGAGGTGGTTCAACAATTACATAAGGTAGGCTCACCATCCTATAAGTGATTAATGATACACTTGCTTTACCTTATTGATTAACTCTATGACTTGTGCATTTTAAGGTCCTTCGGCCATTTCTTCTTCGAAGATTGAAGTCAGATGTAGAGAAAGGTTTGCCTCCTAAGAAAGAAACTATACTGAAGGTGGGTATGTCCCAGATGCAAAAACATTATTATAGGGCACTACTGCAGAAAGATCTTGAAGTTGTAAATGCTGGTGGAGAGCGCAAGCGCCTCCTCAACATAGCAATGCAGCTACGTAAATGCTGTAATCATCCTTATCTTTTCCAAGGTGCTGAGCCTGGTCCTCCTTATACTACTGGTGATCATCTGATCACCAATGCTGGTAAGGTTCTTTATTTGATAGATATGGCTGCATTTCCTTTGTGATTACATATCCTAGAGTAATTTGGTAATTCATTTTCTCAGGAAAGATGGTTCTGTTGGACAAATTGCTTCCCAAGCTGAAAGATCGTGATTCTAGGGTATTAATATTTTCGCAGGTTGGTTCTGAACTCTAGGATGACTGATTTCTGCTCTTATAATCTATGTATACAATATATGAAGCAGTATACTGTTATGGTCATCCTTGTGCAATGCTTGTAATTTCTCTCTTACTGTTTACACTTATATGATTTTCTTGTACCTTTCTAATTATGAATTTGATTTTGGAATGTAGATGACGAGGTTGCTTGACATTCTTGAAGATTACTTGATGTTTCGTGGATATCAATATTGTCGGATTGATGGAAACACTGGTGGGGAAGATCGCGATGCTTCTATTGAGGCCTTTAACAAGCCAGGAAGTGAGAAATTTGTCTTCTTACTCTCGACTAGAGCGGGAGGACTTGGTATTAATCTTGCTACTGCAGATGTTGTTATACTGTATGACAGTGACTGGTAATCTCTTGTCTCTAATTTATTTTTGTGGTTCTTTTCTTCATTGCATTTTTTAGTTTTCTTGACACGGTGTGCTTTTGTTCCAGGAATCCACAAGTTGATTTGCAAGCACAGGATCGTGCTCATAGAATTGGCCAGAAAAAAGAAGTTCAAGTGTTTCGA
>JAOQMQ010000196.1:40087081-40110301 GCA_027563845.1 Erythroxylum subrotundum
AAAATGTCATGAATGCATGCCAAAATGTCAAAGAGACAGAACATAAATCGGACTAAATTTGCTTAATATGCTAACCCATAAATCGGACTAAATTTGCTTAATATGCTAACCCCTAATTTGGGCCGTTACATATTTAACTCTTTAACATAATCTAATACCAGCTAAACCTTTTAAACGTTGTCTTACTAGTTTAACTCTCGTTTTGGTTTTAAAAACATTAGCTTTTTTTTTTTCCAATTTTTCATATTTACAATGTGGAAAATAAAAAAGACAAATTCTTTAAAAATATCTATTAGTTAAATTTAGTAATTCTGCCTCTTTATATTGCAAATTATAGATTTATCTAACCTACCTACTAGTTGCATTTTTTTTTCCAAACTTATAATTAGCTAATTTTGTAATTCGTAGTACAGACCTTATTACATATTCAGAATTAACATGAAAGGATTAAAAATGAAGGTAATGCGGAATACCTGATTTCGGTTCCATCTTTGATTCCGATGTCGATTCCAAGCTCCAAACGATCACGAAACCCCCAATACCTTTATGGAAAGTCTTTCCCGACACGTGGTTTAGATTTTTCTACAATTTTCTCAATATGTAAGCCTTTATAACGAGTCAAAGATTCTTTATGTTTACGATTGATATGCGCAACTGTAAGAGACCTTAACCTATATATAGCTTTCATATCGAATTTTCCTATCACAAGGCCAACAAGGGTCTAGTCAGGGACGGATCCAGAAATTTTTTTGAGTGAGGTCAAAATTTTATTTTTAATGGAGACAAAATTTTAATGGGAGCAAAATTTTATTTTTTTATGGGATCAAAATTTAAAATAATAATTTTTTATATAAAATTTTTTGGAGGCAGTAGTCAATGTGGATCCATCCATAGATCTAGTTCACATTAATTGTGATTCATTTTTTACCCGTACTTCAGCTCATTAATCTAGATCATTTATTAAGTCACTTTATTATCTTTATCTGGATCAAATTACGTAATTTAATCAATAATTTATTTAAAAACAAAAAAAAGCAATTAATAATTGTCCAATTTTATAGAAAAGGACAAAATTGTCCAGTAAATTTGGGATCTTTTTTTCCATATCATAAGCATATTATTAATTAATTGCACTTTATGAACATTAATTACTACCAAATTCGAACTGTCAATGAGAGAAAAAAGTTGGTCGAGAAAAGTAAATTGTTGACCCCTTCATAGCAATGCAATTCGTTGATTATAAATTAAACATATGATTCGTCTCTTCACCAAACTTTAATCTAACTTAAGACATAATTTTATTATCATCCTAAAATTTATATTTTATCAAACATTAATTTTTAGACAAGACTACTTGTCGTGTATACAACTTAGGATCCCAAATCGTCTATCTTTTTGCTTATCCGTACCCTTAGAAACTGTAAGTGCTACGATTGTTTTCCAAATCGTGTCTTTTACAGAAACAACTCGACATCACTGACGAGCTCGTGTCGTGTTTTTATCTCATATCTTCACCTTCAATTTTAAGAACTAAACATGGATTGTGCCACTCCTACATCCTAGATTTCAACTACTCAGACTTAACACCTCCATTTGCAGTTGCAGGCTAAAATAGTATCTCCCAAAAAATGGAAGCAGGTTAGGCCCATTGATATGGACATTGAGAGTGCATATTCCAATAGCTTTTTTTATGCACCACACGCTAAAAAAGAAAATTCTTGACCATCTTTACATTTTAATTCCACGATCATGACATGTTAGAGAGATTGTCTAATCTTATTCTAGTTGAATAGTCTAAGTCTATTCAACTCCATAAAAAGACGTAATGATTTGAAAAGAGCTTACCTTTAGAATGACACATCAAGACATCCTGATGGATTAGCAGAAATTTTCCTAAGGTATAATTAATTAATTCCCAAATGCAAAAAAATAAAAAAAAAACCTTTGTAATTTGATTAAAAATTAAAAGATAATAACAAATCAGTGGAAAAAAATAGTATGCTTAACCCTTAGTTTCTAATTTATCCAAATCACATTAATGTCTTATTTTGTTTTTTATTTAAAGAATTGGGTCGCATCCAAAATTATACTTAATTTTATCGTTTTTGGTTTGGTTTAAAATAATGTCATTTTATTATAATAAATAATTTATTGTTTTAATTTTTTAGTTTTTAAATTTGCAAATAAAAATGCTATTATTTTAATTAATTACATTTAACAAATTATGTTGATTTGACTCCTTAAACTTGAGTTCGATACAAAAATTGATCAATTTTGAATTGGGCTAAAAATGTTGACCTTAATTTCTAAAGTTTTGTATAATGAGTGTAAATAGGGATGATAAAAGGATCTAAGTTGGACTCAACTCGAAATTAATGGGTAAGATTCGAATTAACTAAATTTGAGACCAGACTCAGATCTTTTGTTTTTGTTTCAAGTTAGGTTCAAATTTGGGTTCTCAAAGCTAGAGTTCAATGGGATATCTAAACTTCTTTTATATACAAAAATTATGTATACAAAATAACATAATTTTTGTATTTGATGAATAGTTATTTTCGAGTATGTTAAAATTCAATCGAGATTGAGTTTAGATTTAATACTTTGGGTCCAATCGAGTTTGAAACGGTCTAAAGTTTAATTGGGCTCAAATTTAGATCAAATATTTTAGGCCTAATCGAAGTTAAAGGTGAGTGAAATGTTTTTTAGTATAGTTCAAGCTAGGTCTGACCTTATACATCTCCAATATTGAATAAATTATTAAGTATAAGTCATAAGATAATAAAAGTAGCGTTATAAACAAAATAAAGTAATAATTAATGCTCAACACACAAGAAAAAGGAAACAACTAATATCTGGAGAAAGTTTTCTTCTTTGTTGAATAGCAATCGACATTCCAAAATCTCCATAATACAACTTATAAAGCTCCACTTGTGAGCTTAAGAGATCCTGCATCGCGTCAATGCCAACAATTTTTGTAATAGTTAAAAGTATCCATCTATTAACTTCAGCTTACTTAGTAAGATTCAGTCTAAAATAGACACTAGGATTTAAAAACGACCCAGCTGTAAATAACGGAGAAGAAAATTATCTTTCCCTTCTCTCGTTAATGATTGAAAGATATGGTGTGTACGAAGAAGGCCTATGTTTGAAATTGGCCTTGATTGCTTTCGTTGCTCTCTCCATGATATGAAAAAAATAACTCATTGTTGGCTTTCTTCATTATCAGCCAAGCAAAGCACGCTCACTAAAGGCTCACAAACTCGGATAACAAATTGACATTGAGACCAAAATTCTCTATTTTTCAGTATAATTTTTACAGACCTCCACTCCAGCATTAGACCTAGCATGTTGAGATGCAATCCACTTATCACTTGTAAACATTTACCTTAACTCTATATTCATCGTAACAATAGATTGAAGTGATAAGAAATTTGTTGTAAATCTTGTTACAGCAGGACGATACAAATTCCTGCCATTGGTAAATTCCTTTCTCATTAAATTCAATATCCATGCACGATTATAAATGAACTTGGTTATCTTTTTAGCTTTTTGCATAGTCTCATCAATAATAGGAAAATACGCAGGATCTCCTATATTCTCCAGCTGTAGGTCAATGCAATGTGTAACACAAGGAGTCCAAAAAAAGAATTATACTTATTCTGCAACCTTTTTCCTGTCGTTTTACAAGCGGAATCATTGCTAGTAATAAATTGAACAATGTTTTCTGGCCCTACTAAATTCACAACTTCATCAAATATCGCAAACAAAGTCTCGGTATTCCTAATAAGGCTAGATGCATCATTAGATTTCAAAAATATAAAGCCATTTGTAAAATGAACTAAAAAATTAATAATAGGCTCATATCTTCGATTTGTCCGACCATCACACATGATTGAACATCTATAAGTATCCCAATTCACTTTTCTTTCTGTCAAATAACTTATAATTTTATAAATAGAACAACTCAAAAATTTACCCCTTAAGTCATCAATCGAAAGACCTTTTGCATCCCGGACCATAAGAGGCTATTGCATCATCATAGGTTCGTAATAATAAGACAGAGAAGCATTGAATGAAGAACCTGTATCGTACCACCATCTAGCTATTGTTATATCGACATTATGAGTTGCATTTCTTGATTGCATTGTATTACAAATTGAAGGTTGAGCTCTAGGAGTTGTTCGTAGTGCAAAAAAACTAGTATGCCTTCTTCTCTTCCTCACATCAGGTCCAAGTACTTCTTCAAGGGTGTGGGTTGGAACACTACCAATACCACTACCAACCACTACCACCTTCAACATTTCTACATCATCACGAAAGCTAAAAAATGAACTTTCATGCCAATTTCGAAATTCAACCTCTCCCTTCTATCTTTCTCATGTTGATATTCTTCAAGCAATGTTTTCATTTGTCACTTCACATCATGACTTACTTTTTTTACAGGGTTCTACATCTCCTTTAATCCTAGCTAAATGCTTCTTCAATCAAGTGATTCTTTCACCTTTCAAATGCTTGTTACAAGACAAGCAAATTGTATGATTCTTCATACCTGGGACCAATGCAACATAAGCTCAAGCTGGATCATTATATCTTCCTGAAGCAGTTTGATCAAGAGTAATTGAACTTCTTTCCATTTATCTGTAACAAAAAATGAAGATATTAGTTTTGTATGAAAGTAATTCTTTAGTAATTTCATCAAAAAAATTGGCAGTGTTAACGTTAAGTCCTTCATGAGGCAATGCAGCATAAATAATATCTTTAACTCTTTATATTAAGCCTAAAGAAGTACAGATTAATGAAACTAGAATAAAATTCAAAATTAGATAGAATTTCCTATTGGAGAGTAGTAAATTCATGCTAACTATAAAATCGAAGTACCGTTCAAAGATTTAAGATGATGGCTCAACGAGTCCAAAAATTCAAGTCATGACTTAAATATCCTTAACTTCACTTTCATTTTTATTCTTTTTTTTTTTTCAGCAATATGGTTATTGTCATTGACATATCTTCATAAATCCTTGCCTTTACTAAATATCTTAAAATAGAATGCACAAGTTGAGTAATTCTTTTCATTAAAATGAACTAAAAAAATTTTACACTTATTCGAAGAGTTAATGCCAAAGTACTATAAATGAGATAAAAATGGAATAATATAAAAATTATATTTTGAATATGCAAAGACTATAGGATGGACTAATTTTAGGATAAATAAAGGTTGGTATGCAAGAGACTTTAATCCTTAAGGAAAAGAACTAATTTTGTGATAAAGATTAACGACAACTTAGAGATATATAATAATTACAATTACAAAAGTTCATATTCAACTTTTCCACAAGACCACAACCCAATTATTATTATACTCAATTAATTATTTACCCAATATCCAAATACCATTTAAATAATTTTAAGATTATGTCAATTAATTATTTACTTTGATTTCTTTCCCATTTACATTATCGGTTTGTTAGTTTTAAGTTAAGCTGAAACTTGAAAGCCTTTCGCTCTTCAAAAAAAAAAAAGAAAAGAAACTTGAAAGCCTTTCTAACTTTTAAATCATGTATCATAAAGTAAAGTTGAAACTTGAATTGAAAGCCTTTCTAACTTTTAATGCATGCTGTGAATGACCACAAAATTTAACATAAATCAAGTAATCAATTATCAATCAACCGAACCACAAATGAAACAAAATCACATTCCTTTCATTCAATTCAACTCCAAATCCAATCCATTATCTAACTCCAACTAATGACAAATCACAAATGCTTCGCAATTTCATTCCAACTTTCCATTCACAATCACAACACAAATGCAATTAACCATAAATTCACAATTAGTATTATTCCAGATCGGGTCGGGTCGGGTTTAGATCTGAGTATTATTCCCATATCCGACAGTTGCGGATGCATGGGCGACAGAGGAGAGCAGGAGTAGACGATGGTGGTGTAGTGCGTTGGTGATCCTTGTGGAGGGCGGTTGAAGGCTGATGGAGGTCCGGGTGAGGCTCTGTGGTGACGGGTTCGCGTGGTAGAGGAAGATCCGAAGATGACTACCGAAGAGGGTTCGCGTGGTGCACTGCTGGAGAGGTAGGACATAGGAGCACTGCCGGAGGTGGAGAGGAGAACGAGAGAGAGAAAGTGGAGAGGACGAGAACGTGAGATAGAGAGAGGATAATGTGAGTTTGAGAGAGAGAAACAAAATGAAAAAGCAAAGGCAGGCTTGGGGGTTTAATAACGATACCAGCTAGTATATGACCGGTATTTTGAGTACCGGCCAATACTTGCTGAAAACACTCGGTATTGGCCGGTGCCTGCTGCCAGTACCAAACATGATGATACCGTTCCATTTTTTGGCCAGAACAGTATTCGATACCTTGTTTTATATTACTCCATAAATTATATCAGTAAATTACATAATTTTTAATTTATTATATTTTATTAGAAAAATAAATAATTAAAAGTGTTAAAAATTTTAATTAAGTGTTTAGAATTTTAAATTCAAATAACTTAATCCAAAAAATTGTTTTTGTTAAGAGTAACAAAAACTTATATTTGAAGGTGTAGCATGATTATTCATCTCTGTCAAATTAATTTTTTATTTTTATTACAAACTTATTGATAGTTAATAAAAAGTTATTAAAAAATGCTACATAAATCTTTAAACTATTATCTTTATATTAACAAAAATAATTTTTAGATTGAGTTATTCGATTTTTAAATATCTAAATATTTAATTAAAAAATGAAACATTACATACTAAAATAAAATCTTTTAATTAATGGTTAATTAAAAATGTGAAACATTACGTGCTGAAATTAAAAAAAAAAAAGCACTTGATAATTTATTATCCTTGCAAAAAGAACAATTTAAAATACACAGTAAAAGATGATTCGATGCAAATGGTATTAATGATGATGGACGTGACATGTTTCTCAAATTGATACGATCGAATCCAACAAATTAAGATCAAAGTTGAGTTCGTACTTCATATATATAAGCATCATAGACAAGAAGTATAATATATCCAGTTCTTGAAATGACACATCAATAACAATTCCAGATATATGCATTATTGATTAGGGAATTTCAAAGAGTTTCTGATAAGGAATCCATTGACATTCATGCGTCTTTGCACTCTGAGAATCTTCAAAGCTTTTTTAATTCCCTTTTGTTGGAAGGGGACAATTATAGATTGATTAGATCGTCAAAAGAGATGGCTCCAATGAGATGATGAATTACTAGAGCCATATAGCTCCAGCATCTTTGAGCAACTTCTTTAAGGACCCATTAAGTTGAAGGGTCATGATGGTGTTTGCGGAGCCCACAAATTTTCCTCCGATGAATACCGCGGGCACGGCGGGGTTGCAGCCGAGCCTCATCAGAGCGAACTCCATTTCTTTGCCTCTCGAGTCCTCCTTGTCCAGCTCGTGAATTGCAGGGCTTACTCCTTTCTCGTAGAACAGTCTCTTAATTGCATGGCACATGCAGCACGAGCTCTTGCTGAAGATCACCACCGCTTTCATGGAAGCCAACTTCGCCACCCGATCCATATTCCACACAAAAAAAAAAAAAGAAGAAGAAAGAGCTCTGTGTTCCTTCTTTTTGGTATCTGCAATGGTGGAAGTAAAGATTCGTTAAGGAAAAGGCTAAGTGCAACTTCGTAGATGGTGGGAACGTATAGAAGAAGAGAAGCTTGTTATTGTAAACCACACTTGAGCTGTGAATGTAACGATGGAGGTAATAAGAGCTTACATATATATATATATATATATAGACAGAGAGAGAGAGAGAGAGCGAGAGAGAGAGAGAGGTGTGCATCCGTGCATGGCCATGGAGGTACGGTCTGCGGATGCGTGCATTGAACAGTTGAATAAGCAAAAAGATGAAAAGGTGAAGGTTCCTTGTGATATTTGGAGAAATTGAATCCCTATTTGAAAGCAACCTTTTGTAGGTTATGATACATTTCCTTTCTTTTTAAAGGAGAATCTGATTCGAGTTCAATAAATAAAATTTATATTCAAAATTTAAAAAATATTTTTTAAAATTTAAATCAAACTCAAATTATCAGCTCCAACTTAAAATCAACTTAATCCCTATTTGAATGGGTTTTTGGGAGGTCAATAAGTTCTTTTTTTTCCCCACAAAAGCTTTTTTTTTATAAAAATAAGTATCTGACTGTAAAATAAAAAAGCAGTTCTTTAATAAATATGATTTTTTTGGCAGCCAAAATATAGTTTTTTAAGATGCTTAAATTTGGAGCTTCTAAAAAAAGTCTCTCAAATGACTTTTTGGATAAAATTTTTATATAAATTAATGAGCCTATTTTTTAGTCCCTTTTGCTCTTATATTTTACACATAATTTTCACAATACCTCACAAACTCATATTCACGTTTATCTTACAAACTCATCTCCTCTATTACAATAAAATGCATAATTTATTATGTATTTAACTATTTATTCAACTTGAATATTTATTTTGAAATTTATATAATATTATTTGCCTTCTTTATATGTTTTAATATTTTTTATATTAGTTTTACTTATGTTATAATCCATATAAAATATTTGGTTAGATATATTTTCATTTATGTTTCATATGGTTTAAAATTATATAATAATTAATATATATTGTTCTTTGTATATTGTTCAATATACTTTAAATAATATTTATATGCAGAAATAATTTTGATTACAAAATAAAATATAGTTAAAATTAAAAGTGCTTTTTATTTTTATGTTGTCAAACAATCTACTGTATATAGCTCTTTCAAAAAATCTCTTTTTTAAATAACAGTCAAACAGTCAGCTGGTTTCTTAGAAAAGTTCTTTTCAAAAAATATCTACAAAAAAAACTCTAATGATAAAAGTTCTACCCAACCAATCAGAAGCTTAACCCAATTTATTGACATTTCTAAACATATAAATATATATTCGTGTAACAAAAGATGTGGAGAAGAATCACGATAGTTGTAATGAAAAAACAAAAGAGTCAAGTCAAAGTTTTTTAAAAAATTCCTTTAAATTTTAAGTTGAATTTGAGTATCTCAATTTTACTCTATTCATCCAATTCTAAGCTGACTCCAACCTGATTTATTGACATTTTCAAGTAATTTTTTAAAAATCAGATTAGAAGTTAAAACGGTAAAATAAGAGATTTAAAATTTAAAAGGACCAATATTTTTCGTCATAAAATTGAATAAAGATTGAATAAAATAAAATTTATAAAATATGATTAAAAGAGATTCTCTTTATATATCAAAAAATTTGAAATTTAATTGCTAAAATAGATTGTTAAATTAATTAATTAATTTTAGTTTATAAAAAATTATTAATTAACAAAAATCAACTGATTAGTTAAAAGATTGTTCAGTTTTTAAGAACACAATATTATTAAAATAAATTAATTTAAAAATTAAACAAAAAATTAGCTAGCTCTAATTAATTATTGAACTGATTAATTAATAAATTATTTAATGTTTAAATATTATTAAAATAAATTAATTTAAAATTAAAACTAACAATTTAGCTAGCTCTAATTAATTATTGTTACGAGCGTGTAGACACGTAGGAATTGATAGGGCGATGAACGATGATGGGAAGGGAATGTCAACTTTGGATAGGAAGATAAATCTGGAAAATGGAGGAGTTGACAGATCACTTGAATCTGATGTGTACTTCTTAATTATTATTTTTTTACTTTTATCTTTAATTATAAGTTTATGAGACTATTTAAATTTTCGAGAAATTGGGCTTAAATACCATTTAGATTGGGCTTAGGCCTTATTCGTAGACCCAGTGTGGGATTTTTTTAAGTATAAAATACATATTTTATTATTGCTTAAAATCATTTGCTTAAACTTCACAAGTTATTTTTTATTTTAATTTTTTGAAAATTAAATAGTAAATATTTTCATAAATTAATCATCTTTTAATTTGACACGATTTTAATTATATTAAAAGCAAAATTTAGAGGAAAAAAGCAACAAAGTAATCTTTAAGGATGATAATAGATCGATCATGTCAAATTTTTTAAAATTAAAAATATAATTTTTTTTAATTAGACTCAAGCTTGGGTTACTCAAACTCAGACCAGTCCGAGACTTAATTAAAAACACATAAGTCTTGGCCTATGGGCAGACCCGGTATCATTCCTAATAATCTTACATGTGAATTTTACTGAAGAGAGTGTATATATTCCCATATCTAACACAGATTTTGGACCTGATTTTGCCTTTATTCCCACTTTTGTGGAATTTTATCAAGTTGAACCCAAGCTTTGGGGGAAAATAAGGGTTGACAATAGATACGGTAATCTGTTTTCAGACATTAAGATAAAGAAAATAATGTGTGATGCAGAGAAATTGGATATGACAACAACGTCTCAGTAAAAGTTCGCTAAGATGCAAATTCTAAGGAAATATGGGTATGATTATGAAGAATCAATGTTCCATGTGCTAAATAAAATCCTTACACAAGGCATTGGGACTTTGGTAGTTATCTGCTTCTGTTTCGGTTTGATTCTTTCTGTATGAATAGCAAAAGAATGAGATCTTTATTCTTCAGCAAGTACGAACACATAAACGCGTGTGGAAAGAATGTATAGTAGTTAAAATGCTCAGGGCCAAATCCTAAGAATTAGAGCTCTGAGCATATGGAAAGAATATATATTAATTAATTTGTACAATTAACTCTAAAGTTAAAAAATAACTCGAGCTTATTATTAAAACTTGAATTCAAGTTCAAATTAAAATTCGACTTTATTTAAATTTTAATATATAAAACTTAAAAAGTTTAATCATGGTTATTACGAGAAGTTTGAATTTTCTCGATCCTAATCGACTTTAGTTTGGTTTGAACATAAGAAAATCACTTTTGTTAAAAATGTATATTTATAATTTTTATTTAATTATAACTAAAAAATTAGAAAAGAAGAGAAATAAATTTGAGGCAACTTCATATACAGAGGATATTTGAAATAAGTTCAAAGTAAAACCCAACAGCAACAACAATAAAGGAAAAATTTCGCTGATATGAGGAAGTTCAGTAATACACAGTCTTATTCTTAATTAGTGAAGAGGTTATTTTCAAATGACTCACATGGAAAAAAATATAAAAAATACTTAATAAATAAAATATTAAATAAGTAATAAACTAAATAATACGATTCAGATAGACAAGGTAAAAAATAAACAATAAATAACAATAAAAATAAAAATAATGATCATCATCATCATCACAAAAACAACAACAATACATGAATAATAATAATAATAATAATAAGGTTAAGTAGGAAAAAACTTAGGCTAAATCTTTAAGAGATAAATACTATATATTTAAAAATTTAGCCAAATACAAGAGGAAAATGTTAAAAGACTTATGAGTACAACAAAGATCTATTTACGAGAGATTCTTTATCTATATCATAGTACACTAAAGTTTTCTATTGCATGTCATGTTCTCGTTAAATTCTAATAATGTTATTTTTCTTTTCTTACAGTCTTTAAGTATAATCTTATTGCATCTTCTTATTGGAGTGTCTAAGTGTCTCCTCTTAACATGTTCAAACTACCTAAGCCTTGTGACTCTTAACTTTTTAACAATATTAACCACCTTTAATTTGTCCCTTACCATTATATTATTATCCTTATCTTTTATAGTAATGTTGCACATTCAATGGAACATCATCATCTTCGTTACCATTATCTAATGACAATGTACCTGTTTGATGAGCCAACACTTCACCTTATAAAACATAGCTGACCTAACTGTTAAATGATAGAATTTACCTTTAAACTTGAGTAATATGTTTTTATCACATGAAACTCATGATGTACATCTCTATTTAAGTTACCGTGATTTGATCCGATAAATAATATCTTCATCAATCTGTCAGTTACTCTGGATGATAAATCCTAGATATTTAAAATACTTGTTTTGTGATATAACTTCTGAATCAATATTTACCTCCACATCGGTAACCACCCTATGTCCCGAAAAGTTACTCTTAGTCATGTTCAATTTAAAACCATTTGATTCTAACGTATTTCTCAAGAGCTTAAACTTGACATTAATACTCTCTTTTGTCTTATTTACTAAAACAATATCATCATTAAACAAAATACATGACACATCTACTTGGATTTTTTTGGTGAGCTTGTCAATCAAAAAGGGGCTCAAAGAAGAGACTTAGTGTAGTCCAATACTAATAGAAAAATGTTCTATATCTCCTCATATCATCGTTCCTCTAGTTTTTATACGTTCGTACATATCCCTAATAACCTATATATAAGTCATATGACACCCCCCACATCATTTCTCTAGATACCTTGTCATAAGTTTTCTCTAAATCGTTACAAACTCTCTGTAGATCACACGCTCTTTTCCAGCAATATACTTGTAAATCAAATTGGAACACCCACTGTCATCCTTTTCAAGTGTAAATATTATTTAACATTTGAATGATTTTCAGCTGTAAAATTGACCATTGTACTAGACTGTAATGGTAATGTCTACACTTTCAACAAGAATTAGTCTCCTCTTGATCAAGATCTCATGTTTTAATTGACTTTGGGCAATCAATTTTATTTTTATAGTATTTAACAACTTAGTCGAATATTGATTAATAAAGAAATGAGTCTTTATAATTTAATTAATAATATTTACGTAACATACAAAACTTAAATACAATTATGATGGGATGTTTGTGCTATACTGCTGTCTTTTAAACAAGAAATTGATACAGATTTGTTAATTTGCAGGTATGTAAAATGTAGAAAAGTAAAGAACACCAATCTTTTTACTTGGTTCGATAGCTTCAATGCTATCTATATCCAAGGTTCCCGTTGACGTAATTTTCACTAATATAATGAAGAAGATGAGAAACAATACAGAAATTGAGTGTTTTTTAACACTTGCAAAGAGCCCTCCAAACTCTCCTAGTACTCACAGGTGTGTCCTCTAGCACTCTGATATTTTCTTACTCTGTTTTTGCTCTCTCAAAATCACTTAATACAATGTAAATTGAATGAAAAAGTTTGTGTGTTCTCCCCTTTTGTCTGATGCTTGAGTTGCTTCTTTAATAGTTGAAGAATGGAGTTGCTCTTCGGACGAATTTGTATAGACTAGACGAATGCGACCAGACGAATGTCATGTGCCCCCTACGTGAATTACTAATGAGTCATCGTCTAACTTGCATGGATCAGACGAATGTCATGTGCCCCCCACGTGAGTTATTAATGAGTCATCGTCTGTCTTGCATGGACCAGACGAATGCCATGTGCCCACCACATGAGTTATTAATGAGTCATTCTCTACTATGTTTTAATGCGTGTCTCACGGAGGTTCGTCTGAAGCTAACTCATTATGTCTCCATCTGATAGAACTATCGAGAACTTCTCTTTCTTCGTCTCCTTCAAGCACCTTACACACATTCACCTTCTGTCTTCAATTTTCACAAATTTTTGTTGATTTTGAGTGTAGTTTGGTGGAGTATAGGTCATTTCCATCACAAATTATCTTTCATATTATTATTTATTTATTTATATTCCTTAAAAAAATAGATAGTATATCTTTTTTTTTTTGTTGGTAAATAGTATATCAATTTCATTACTTTACGATAAGGTAAGTGTGAAAGGGGTATTTATATTCTTCATGTTTCGTTTCGTATCTAGAAAAGTAAAAAGACGCAGCAATAAAGGCGAAGAAAGAACATATATAAAATAATATATTCCTTTGCTTTAAAAAAAAAAATCATTTTATCCGTAAGTACTTTTTGGTAAAATTGTACAACATAAAAGCTAAGAACATTCAGTCCCTCTCCTACAAAAAGTAACCAACATTTTGCGATGCCACGATCCGACCTTGCATTCTCTTCATTTTCTTGAAAAGTTAACATGAGAATCTTATCCTCGCATGCATATATGAAAGATGCTCGTACGTACGTGATGCTCATAAGTTTGAATGCTTGATGTTATGCTAAAGGTATATTAGACAAATTTTGATTATAGAATATCTAAATCGAGAGACACCTTCTTTTCAAAAAGGACTATTCTCTTATTCTAATGATTTTTCAAATTTTTCCTATAATATAAAATCCAATCCTTATAAATCATTTATTTACAAATGAAACCACATTTTCTTTAATTGCAACTATTCTAAAGTCGTGTGGAGCCAATTACTCCATAAGCTGGAGGTTTATCCTACCTCATATGCTTGAAATAAAACAATGTTGTGGTTTACTAGTATCTATAAGCAGTAGAAGAACGTTGGCATACTCTACCAAGCAGCCCTCACTATCACATCGTATAATCTCTAGACGGACAGAAATCGTAGGTTATACACACGGCCGATAACAAACAAATATCAAGTAGCAGCAAACATCACGAAACTGTTTAGTTTATCAGTTATTTTTTAGTTTATTAACTAAAAATTAACTTTTTGACCATCTTAAAAAGTTATTGATGTGTTTGGTTAATGACTTATTAGTTAGCTTATTTAACCCTAATGAACTGATTTCCAAAAGCTGTATAAGAGGAGCTTTTGGAGTTAGATATTTGCCTAATAATAATATTGTCCTCCACTTTACTCTCTACTTTTGCTTTGTGCACTTTCAAAGTTAACTTTTTTTTATCGTACAATTATGTTGTGAAGTTTGAAATAATATAATAAATGGGTTAATCTCCCACATCAGGGAACTTCTCAGCCTTTTTCAGTGAGAGGAGGTAAATTTGTATATTTATTAGTTGGCTATTTGTTGGTGTCACTTTCTGTGCAGGTTGGGTTCCTATTTGTCTGTGCTTACTTCTTCGGCTCCTCGATGTTTACATACGTACTGTTGAAGGAAGCGGAAGGATTTGGACACTTTTAATCCCTAAGCTCCTTAGATGCCTTAGTGACTTATCTGCAGTTGGCCTCGAAGTTCCTATTACTTCATATTTGGCGGTGATTCTGCTTGAGTCTTGTATCCTGTTATTGAGTAGTGTGATTAGTTATTTTCGCAGGGTGGCTCTTGTTTCCTGCTAGAGTAGGTCGGTTTGCTGTTAAGAGCGTACTTTTTGTGTCCTCTGAGACATTTGTATAGAACTTTTATGTATATCTTTTCGTTATTTATTAATTTATCTAATTTACAAAAAAATATAATAAAGAGGTTAATTAAAATTTTTAATCTTTATTTAATTTTATAATATTAGTTTACATTTAAAAATACCATAATATTAAGTTTTTGAAGATAAATAGTCACATCAAATTAATATTTTTAATATATAACTACTATATATCGTATTTGTGTAATGCTATAATTATAGATATTTTTAATTTATTAAATAATAAAATGCATACATATTATATGAAAAATATTAATATGATGTAGTTCGTTGTATTATTTATATTAATAGAGAATTTAATGTTAGATTATTATTATGTTTTTTTAAGTTATAAACTTATTTTTTGTAAAATTAAATATCTAAATCTAAATTCTTATAAGAATATTTAACGAAATACTAAGAAATATAATATTTATGCCCTTATAATTTTTTTAAAATCATGTCTTTATAAGTCATTTTACACATAAACAACTAATACTAAATAGCTAATTTTACCAAACATCTTTAATAAACAACTAATGTTATCCTTTTGTCAAATCAGCTGATAAAATCAGCTAACAGCTAATACGATCCGCTATTTGCTAAACAGGACCTATAAATAAAATCCGAACTGTTGTAATAACAAAGGAAGTGACGCGCGGCCTTACTACAACCGTGAAGTTAAGATGGAATTTATAATGTAGTCAAATGCACCTATTTGTCTATTGTAATGTAATGTTTTGTTGAATTCCTCAAAGGAGACCTCGTTGTAATGATGTAAGTAGTTTTGACTGTAATTAATGACAATCACTTCGATTTTCAGGTTATTAGACGAGTTAGAAGACATGTTTAATCGGTAATATTGATAGTTTAGAAGTAGTACTAGTTCTTAATTTTTTATGAAAGAAGGTTTATCAATCATTACAAATCATGTATTTATAAGTTAAGAAGTGCGAATTCGATATAATATTAATAATATTAATTATTATTTTAAAATATTTTTATAATATAAAAGTCTATTAACTATTATAAATAATGTATTTATGATAATTTATTACACAAGTCAAGAAATGGGTTCAATCCATAATTTTATTACGAGTAGAATAACTTTGCATTTATGATAATATCAAAATTACTAAATTCTAGATAGATTAGCTTAATGGCATATTTAGAGTTAATCTTAATTGATATTTAGAGTGGGGAAGCTTTTGCACTATTTAATATAAAAATATAAACTTTAGGAAATAATTAAGCTTGTTTAGTCCATTGATAATAAATTATTTGCTCCTGTTATTTTTTAAAATATAAAATATAATCATGATTAGTCTATTTCTATGCATAGAAATAAACAAAGTGAGTTTTTAAACACATAATTAAAGTGTAAATACATACAGATGTGAAGACTTAAACTTTAGTAAATAAAAAACAAGATAGAAGACATAGAACTCTTTCATAAATTAATAAAATTTAAGAAAACTCTCATAACTTTTAAAATCATAAAAAAAGGTCTTCTAATTTTCAGTTTATTATAAAATTCATTTTCTTAAACTCTAGTTAAGAAATAGTCAATAATATGGTAATTTAACTCAGCTTTTAAACTCGACTCGAACTAATTAAATTTGATTTAAATTAATTAAATTATTAATTTAAGTTGAATTTAATTAGTTCAGTTTAAGTTCAAGAATTGAGTTTTATTATCATGTAAATAATATTTGATTAGTTCACATTTGATATTTATAACGAAAATTTTTTTTCTGAAAATTTGAAAGTTGAATGAAATGTTTTTAGAATTTGAAAGGTTATAAAATTTTTTTAAGCCCTTTTAAACTACAAAGAAGGTTTTTTAAGGATTAAGAATTTTAGGATCTATATCTTTTATTCTTTATTCTTTCGACCCGCACTTTAGCGAGATTTTAACTGACGATGATAATATTTTTTATTCTTTACCATTAACAAATTATCTCATTAACCCATTTTTAATTTGTAAGTAATATCATTAATTAATGGGATAATTAAATACATTTAAACAGTTTTACATTAACATCTTCTTCTTTAGTGAAATCCAAGAAAAAAAACAGAAAGAAGAGCAACATCGGCCAAAGAAGAGAAGGGATGATGTTGGGGACCTCTAGCTTTGTCTTCTTTATCCGTGTACGGTCACTTTACTCATTAAACTTTATGCTTTCGAAAGCAATGGAGTGCTCGACATGACTTAGCTCACTGCCTTTTACTCACTCACAAAAAGGAAGACGACGACTTTTTTGTATATAGTTTGTCCTCATGGTAAGCTTTTCATATGTGGAATTCCTAGTGTCGTCATCTTTATGATTTCATGCATAGGCTCGTCCTTTATTTAACTTCATCAATTAGGATTGTAATTAAGCTAATACAAAAATTAAGTACCATTTCTGCATGCATGTAACCTCAATCAATCGAATTAGGACTCTAGAAACTAAGTAGCATTTAAGTCAATCGATCAATTTTTACTTTTTATCACTTCCATGAAAGAAAATATTTCAATTTAAACTAATTTGATGTATTTGTAAATGACTTATTTATTTTATTTTATTTTATTTACTTGTGTGTGTATTTATTTACTTTGTTTTACTCTCTACTTTGTTATATTTTTATCGTATTATATAGTTTATTACTTATTTTATATTTTTATTTATTAGGTATATATATATATATATATATACATATATTATTTTATTATTTTGATATGTATTTTTTTTTTCTACATTCGAGTCTACCATAAATAATTTCTCTACTAATTAGAGGTAAGACTGCGTTCTTAATGAGATAATTTTTTTGTTATCTAATTGGACGACTTTGTAAAATTATAATTATACCATTGAGGATTTGATCCTATAAAACTTCAAATATTTGGTGATAAAGCCTTCAAATTATATTTTGTTGCTATTTTATCCATTTAATTTCCTAACATTTTTCTTTTAAATTGGTCACAAAAGTCGTAGCTATCCACATTATAGAAGTAGATGCGAATCTTGTTACAATCAAAGAAGGTCCCAATTGGATAAATCCGAAGTTGTGTTTCCTACTAAGTTTATGTCTCAATCTATACTAAAGTGAAATCACTCAATAGAAAAAGAAAAAAAAGTTGCACCCATATAGCAAAAAAAAAGCATCTCATAATTAAAACATGTAAAACTAAACCGTACATTATATATATATATATTTGTGGGCGCGCGCGTGTGTGGTAAAAATATATAGACTTTTAATGTGGTTAAATTTTTTTTAAAATATTCTCTTAATTTTTTAAAAATGATTTCCTAAATTTTGGTTAAAAATAATAACAAAAATATCAAATATCATCAATATGATATCTCGATTTAACTTTTAATTTCAATTCAAACTAATTAAACTCAACATAAGTTAATAATTTAAGATAATTATAATAAAATATTAATTTAGAGAGAGCTTAATTTAGTTAAGCTCGAATTTAAAAATTGAATTATATTATCGTATAAGTAATATTAGATTGATCTGTGTGAGATAATAATATTTATATTGCATATATTTTATAATTATTTTTAAATTTTTAATTTAAAGTTAAGAAAACTTAATTAAAAAAAAATTAAAACTATGCAAATTTTTTAAAAATAAAATTAAAGAAATCATCTATAGTGGAATTAGTGGAACACTGGAACTCCATATATATCATCTACGTATATGAGACATACAATGTTCGTCTTGGTACATTGGAAATTAGGTGTTTTGTGTGATATTTGTGTGCAATATTCGATCCTTAATTTACTTTTTCTATGGAGCGACGAATCAAAAACTCTTCAAGTAATTATCAGAAAGTGATCTCGAAGCCGACACCAAACATCACATGGAACATTTCTCATTTGGCTTCACTATTATGGAACCTGTTCTTTTCTAGATTTTCTTTATGGATAAACCCAACTTTACAGTCTCCAAGAAAACGCTATAAATGGCCGCATAACCCTCGTCCATGCTCAACCACTCCGGATCCACACCAAAAGCCTCAGGTGTCTTCCACTAGCTGTATACTTGTTTCACTGTTCAACTTTCTCGTCAACTTTCTCAGCAAACAAACACTAGAAAAATATCATTATTAGCATTGCATACCCCAGTTGCTGGTTTTCGATTTATCAGCTTCATCTTCACGAATATGGATAGAATTGAGCGAATGGTAGAAGACAGGCCAGTCGTGATATTCAGCAGGAGCACATGCTGCATGTGTCATACCATCAAAACCCTACTTAATGACTTCGGGGTTAACCCGATGGTCTATGAGCTCAACGAGATGGCTGGTGGTCGGGAACTTGAGCAGGCGCTGTCGAGGATCGGGTATCGTGCAATGCCAGTGGTGTTCATCGGCGGTCAACTTGTGGGTGGAGCAAATGAGGTGATGAGCCTTCACCTTAAGAGGACCTTAATCCCTATGCTTAGAAGGGTTGGAGCATTATGGCTTTGATCATTAGAGATGCTAATTACTTAATTGGATCATCAGGCACAAATAATGATAGATAATAATGTTAATCAATGCTGTATCTGGTATGAGATTAGCAGTGTCTGATGGATAGTTCCGTACTAATCCACGAGTCCATCATCATATGTAAGAGAAGCTACATTTGGTAACTTAGACCACTTTCCACCCTTTTTGTAATGCAATGATATGCTACCTTTTTACTAATAAAAGTGATATCATTTTGAGTTTCGAGTTGGTAAAATAGGTCGAACCAATTTAAAGTTATAATAATTTTTTTCAAATTTTGATTGAGTTCGAAGTCGAATTTTATACCAATTCAATTCGAAGTTAAAATAAATTTGAGATCAATTTTAAATTTTATAGTTTGTTCAATATCAAAGCATTATGATTAATTGAGATTAAAATGATATTATTTTATTAAGTTCATCTTATTTAATCCAAATTTCAGACCAACCCATTTTCATATATAGCATAGTCAATATTTTAACAAATTTTATTCTTTTTCATTTCTCATTTTGGTCAATTTTGCTTAACCTAAATTTAGAAAACTAAATTAATGTTATATTCATGATTCTCTTGTTATTCACAAAAAATATTTTGTATAATTATGACTTGGATACATAAGGGATGACAATTAACTGATCCATTAGTTCAGACTCGGGTGTTTTCAGTGGGTTGACCTACAGATTAGGCTTAGGTCCACGTCTACTTGAGACTCAACTATTCTACACAAAATGATTTCGTTTTATCTAGAATAGTTGAACATTTAGTCAATCTGAGTCTGGGCAACCCAAACCTAAACCTAATTAAAAAAAGTTATTTTACATTTTTAATTTTAAAAAAATTGACGAGACTAGCCCATTGCCATCCCTATACATGATTGACTATTAATCCGACTATTGAATTTGATGAAAAATGGTAACTATGTTACGAATTAACGTCTTATATCACATAATATCAAAATTGAATGATTAAGCTCAATTAGGTTGTATTTATATGTAGTTTCTTTTTATAATAGTAAAATTAGATTTAAACAAATTTAAGTGTGACTCAATTTTTTTTCTCAAATTGAAAAAAAAAGGTTTGCATTTTCATCTTCTTCCTAATAACATTCACATCTATGAAGTTAACATGGAAAACAACTAACTCAATAAAGAAACTAATTCTATTATGATTATCATTGTATCAAATGGATCAAAATGTTAAATTACCTTACAAGTTCTAATAAACCCTTTATTAATGTCGTTATATGGTTTAGCAGAGAAAATGAAATATTTTTAACTATTTTTTTATACGGAAACCCAAAAGGGACACAGTAGACAACTATTTAGCGCAGGACTCTGCGATACAAAGCTCCTTGTTTATCTTTGTGAAGAAAGTCTATGACGGTCAATAGGGGCGCCTGTAAGTGATGCACGCCAGGGCTAGCCAGAGTTGCTAAATAGGCCATGTGGTCAGCACATTGGTTCCCTTCACGATAGACGTGTTGGAGGTGGATCTCCCAATCTCGGCGAAGGAGTTCACGAACACCTACAACCAAAAATTAAAGTCAGCGAAATCGACCTCAAAAGAGGATAAAATATTGATAACTTCCAAAGAGTCGACTTCGAGGAGAACTCGCCGATAACCCAGCGACCACGCCAACGTAAGAGCCGAAAGGACTCCCTGAAGTTCTACGGCTAACGGCGCGCTCCTGCCAAGATGTTGAAGAAAACCCCCGCACCAATCGCCGAGCTCGTCGCGAAGAAGACCCTCAGTTGTGGCAGGGTAGGTCCCATTCTTAACTGCCCCATCCGTGTTCAGCTTGATCCAGCTAGCCGACGGTTTGGTCCACCCCACAAGACTACCCAGGGGTAAACCCTGCGTCGGAAACACACCGCTCTCCACCATCCGGGCCCTAGTTATCCGGGCCACATAGTCCATGACCGCCCAAGTACCATCCACCGGCCAACGAAAGCCCACTTCAAAAAGACTTTTGTTCCGCCATTGCTATAAAAACCAGCAGACAACTCCGAAAATAGTGATCCAGTCTGAGCCCTGCACCGGGATATGCTTCATAAGATTGGAGTGAACCCACTGTTCCACATCGTGGTGATGGAACTCGGCATCAACCAACTCTTGGGGAAGTTTAGGCCAAAAATCTCTCACCCGCAGGCAGTCACGAATAGCGTGTAACGTGGTCTCTGCTTGACCAAAAAAATGACAACTATTGTCTGCTGAAAGGTGACGAGCTATCCTTTGGGAATTGGTGAGTAGCTTGTTCTTAGTTAGTAACCAAAGGAAGGCCCGAATCCGTTGGGACCCTGCCCATTTTCAAATGACATTCCAAATATTGTTTAGAGCATCGCCGGGCCTCCCTTCGATCATGGCATAGGCAGAGGATACTATGAATCGGCCGCTCGCAGTAAGGCCCCAGCGCAACTGGTCCTCAGTTGTGCGGTCAACATTTGGGAGTATGGCCACAAGGTCTAAACAGAGTGCAGAGGGTAGGTACCGTTGGAATAGGTGCCACTTCTAGGTGCAGTCTTCGTTCAGGAAGTCTACAACTGTAGCGTGAAGAACGGTATCAGGAAGCGGGGATGTCACCGCATAGATAAGAGGTCCCCAATCCTGTATCCAATGATCCAACCAGAAGTTAATGCGCTGACCATTGCCCAGCTCCCAACGCATGCCCTGGCGGACCTAAGGCCAAGTTGCAGAAAGGACCTGCCAAACACTCGACGCCCGCCTCCTATCAATGGTTTAGTTATGATAAAACGGCCTCTCAAGTAGTTAAGGGTTAGACTATGTACTATTGGACCTTGCAAGATCTCGTGTCTCAGCAAAATTTCTACTTGATGTTGTTATTGACTTATTGTTGTTGTATTGCTAATAAAATAAATGATACGAGAGTGATTGGAAGTTAGAAGTTTGATAAGATAAATTTATTAATCGTAATTTTATTAAAATATTTAAGTAAGTTTTATAATTATATGTTGTATATTAATATTTTAAAAATAGTACTAATAACATCTTAAGTTTTAACGAAATTAAAATTTTATCAATTCTTAATAATTAGATCATCAATTTAATTTATAATATAAACTTATTAAATATTAGCATAATTTTAAAATAATTATTTCAAATATTAATTAAAATTTTAAGTGTAATAAATATTATTAAAATATAAGGTATTAAAAATAAATTGTATCAAATAATTAATATGTTTTTTATTTCATAGAGTTTATAATTTTTATTAAGTATATATTAATTGTTTCTTAATAATGTGTAATAATTTATAAATTATATGTGATACTGTGGTCATTTAAGCTTGAAATTAAATAAAATCTGATTAAACCAATAAAACCCTTGTGTAGGAAAAAAAGGCCACCAACCAAAAATCCAAAACATGCTTTTATGTAAAAGGAGGTGATGATTATAGAAAAAAGCTGTTGTGATTATATATATATATTAAAAATATATAAATATATATTATTTCTCAATAACACGTGGGTGGGGCAGGTTGGAACTCCATCGCCAAGTCCCGAGACATCTTGCAGACGATCGGGGCCCACTGCAATAAATGTGTCAGCGACCACCTCCCTTTCTTTAAGACAACGGACACTTCTATCTTGTAAGATATTCTTATTTTTATATTAAAAATTCACATTTTATCTTTTAAAT
>JAOQMQ010000196.1:40136224-40194637 GCA_027563845.1 Erythroxylum subrotundum
ATTATATTAATACAGTCCGAATCAATCCGAAGTTTCATTAAACCAATTTACCCGGAAAATGCCATGAATGCATGCCAAAATACTTATGCACAATTAAGCAAATATTTAATAAGCAAATAACAAACATCATTCGTACTAACTTCCTTTAATATTCTAACCCCTAATTTGGGGCGCTACAACACATATCACATATTCTCATATTATTTAAATGATGTAATGCTAATTTTTTATTTGCAATCTTATTCTCATGTCTATATAAGATAATATCTCTTCCTATAAATTCTTTATATATTTCATCTGCTATTACTTCAAAGGTGTCAATATCGGTAGTAGTATTTTGATAATGAGGGGTAATTTTTAAAGCTATTTCATTTTCTACTAAAAATGGTGAACTACTCCAGATGTTTTGTATGTAATAAAATTCCAGAATCGACCCGGTTTGACCCAGCCCACCTTTATTATACAAAGTTAACTGGATCCGAAAGCGATCCAGCCCATTGTTTAGAAAGGCCCGGACCATTTAGTTCATGTCTCCTGGTTTTCTCCAAGAAATTTCAGATTCAATCACACTCGAACATATTTGCTTTGGCCCGACCCAATTAGATTTAGCCTCTGTTTGGTTAGACTTATACCAGTAGAGCTTTTGTTAGTAGAACATTTTTTTCTGTAGAGCTTTTTTTAGAAGACTGTTTAACTGTCATTTAAAAAAGAACTTTTTTGAAAGAGCTTCGTACAGTAGACTGTTTGGCAACATAAAAATAAAAGGTACTTTTAATTTTAACTATATTTTATTTTGTAATAAAAATTATTTATGCATATAAATATTATTTAAAGTATATTAAATAATATGCAAAACACGATATATTAATTATTATATAATTTTAAACCATATGAAACATAAATTAAAATATATCTAACTAAATCTTTTATATAGATTATAACGTAAGTAAACTAATATCGAAAATAAATATTAAAACATATTAAAAAGTCAAATAATATTATATAAATCTCAAAATAAATATTCAAGTTCAGTAAATAGTTAAATACATAATAAACAGAAAGATGAGTTTGTGGGTATTGTGAAAATTATGTATAAAACATAAGGATAAAAAATGACTAAAAATAGACTCAATGATTGATATGAAAAATTTACCTGAAAAAGTATTTTTTTGAGCTTTTCAAAAAGCTATATTTTGGCTGAAAAAAATCATATCTATTAAAGAAGTGATTTTTTATTTTACAGTCAAGTACCTATTTAAAAAAAAAAGACTTTTGTGATGGAGAAAAGTGTTTATTGATTTTCAAGAGGCACCTAAGTTGATCTGATCCGACTTGACCCACCCGACCCAGTTTGATCCGACCCGGTATTTTATGAGTTCAGGTCGAGTATGGATGGAGGCATTGCGAAGCGCTGCAAAAATTGGAATTTTTTTTTGGGGTGCTTTTCTTCTTCAAACTGGGGGGATCTTTGCTACTTATCGACTAATAACACCGCTGATGTTCGTCGGAGGTGTAGTGCTCTTAACTTTAGATTACCCGTTTCTCCATCATAGTAACAATTATGTTTTTATTGTTTCTCTGAATGAGGAGAGGAATACATTATCTACCACCGATGGGAACATAAATTTCGTATGATATGATAGGTTATAGATGAAATTTGTAGTTTTTGGAATTCTGACAATTATACAACTTTGCTTTCAGGTACCTATGGAAAATTTGAAAATCTTCACTACTCCTTTGAAAATCATAAAAGCAGACAAGAACTTGCAAGTAAGTTCACTGATTGATTCTGTAGGCATGTGCACAATGGAATTCCTACAAGACATGCCAAAGTTTAGAACTTTCAGATTCTACAGGCCAGAAGAACCATCTTCTTCTCCTGGTCTTATTCTGATGCAAATCTCTAAGAAAAGTTCTGATTTTTACTTTAATTAACCTGAATCTGACATTCTTATATAGATTCCCTTTGCCATATCAGAATATTGTTTTAGGACGATTAGTTTAGGATATAATAGCGTTCCTAAGCTAAATGAATTGATCATTGCAGTCTGTACTTTTACATTAATCCCATCATTTAGCTTGGAAAACTGGTATCTGCTTGAGATTATGCAATGTACTGTTTAACCGATTCTTGTTTAGTATCAGTAACAGCTACAGCATTTGTAAGTGTATTTTAACTCAAGAAATTTCCTTCTTGAAGAAAGGTTTTGAGTTCGAGCAACTCATCCTTTTCCAAATCTCTTGACTGAGGTCTTGAGTTGGAATAAATCACTTACTGTTGATAGCCTATGCTCATATCTGAAGGAGAGAAAAAGATTAGAAAAAGTGGATGATCTTAAGGTCTCTATAATTATTTTTCCTACTTTGATGCATATGATAGTCTACTTTCCTCATACCACACACAAAATCTATAGGCTTGCCTTCTTCTTAGTGTATTACTTCTCTCCCATTCTATCTATAGCATTCTTTGTTCCCATCAATTTATCCTTCTCTGGTATCAATGTCCACCTTTAAAGTAACTTTACCCAAGCCCTTCAATGGATATGAATTCTTTGAGACTCACACTGGTTTTGGTTTCATTCAAAGAAACACAACACCACCTCAAGCCGGCGAGAAAAGAGGCCGTCAAAAACAGGCAGAGCCTGGTAGGTAAAGGTTCCTTGGGGTCGATATGCTGCAGAAATTGGAGACCCTACGACCAAAGGAAGGCATTGGCTTGGCACATTTGATACTGCTCAAAAAGCAGCTCTAGCTTATGATATAGCTGAACTTCCTACGAAAGGCACACAAGCAAGAACGAACTTTGTTTACTCTGAAAATGGTATTGCTCTCCATCCTCTTCTTACTCATCATCTGGTCCTCAAGCTTTTTCGCCACCAACACAGTTTCTTGTTAATGCTACTCATCAAACCAAGTTAACTCAGAACATATTAATGAGTGGAAGAGATGTTTGTAATTCGAATGGTAGTTGTTTCCATGTTAAATTCATGTGAAAAAGCATCATTTATTGACGCGGTGGAGGTTTGTGTTCCTTGCCTGCAACCACATCCACATGAACGTATTCCAACAATGTAAGAAGAATCAGTCACTGAACTCAGTGACTTGTCCACTTTCAAGATTCCATATTATGGAGATCCCTGACGAGATAGAAGTATACAACCACTTTTTGTGTTGCTTGTGGTATCAATCTCAATACAAAGGGTATTTTATTGAATTGTTAGTGTGTAGTTTGTGATGTGTAATATGTAATGAACAGAGGAATTGTCATTTAGTACCGAGGCATGACTCGAAATATTTTCATATATATTGCCAATCTTAATTATATTTTCTCCTTGATTTCTTGCAGTTCTTATTCAAAGTAAATGAATGCTAAAAATTTATACTTTTAATGGATTAATTCGAGCCGAGAAAGTCTAAACTCGACTCAAAAACGAATTTAGACTTTCGAATATATTTTAGAATATTTAGATCTTGTTGGGCTTAGGTTCAATCTTGAACTTGTAAAATTTTAGGGCATATATGTATGTTGGCCTCTTTCCTACTTATCATGCTTTGGGTTAATTGTCATGCTTATGATTAAGATGAGGTCAAAATAACAACTTTTAGTTAATAATTTTTGTAATTTATTGACCAAAATAATGTCTTTTTCATATCAATTCATAAATTTCAACGATTAACTTTAAATTAAAATAGTCTAAATCAATTTAGATAATACGATTAGATGAAGTCAAACTCGAACTCATCCTAAAACTTGACCATTAGACCAACTCATTTGTAATCTATTAATTTGGAACCACTTAAATCTTGTCCTTGCTGACTTTAGGAATGGTTACTATAAGGAGGGACCATTGCCTAATGTGGTAGTTTTAACATGTCTCCATTTCTGCTGACCATGTCTAGTGTTGTTTCCATCATCCACTTTGTCCTCTACTTCTCTAAGCGGCCCTTCCTTGATTAAAGTTTGTAGGGATGGCATGAGTCTGATTCTGAGTTTGAATTCAAACTTAATTGAATCAAGGTTTGTCTCAGTTTGAGTTTTGGATAAATTTTAAAAGTCCAAAGTTGTTAAAGTTGTTTGATTGATTGAGTTTAAGCTTTTCGGCATATATTTGCTTGAAATTAGCTTGAGTTTAAAAATTTTAATTTATTTCATTAAAATTGAGTTGAATTCAAGAATATTAACGGTCCATCAAGACTTGGTATGGTAATGGATTGAGTTGGGGTAAATTTGTTAAATGAACTCGTATTGTGCGGTCCACATATTTCTTTGAACTCGAGTAACCACATAAAATGATAGCATTTTAGATAATTTTTTAAAAATGATATTGTTTTAGTAAAAAGTCGAAAGTACATTTTAGTCATCAACGTTTATAATAAAATACAACTTGAACTTTAATTATAAATATTAATGGGTCAGGCCGGGCTGGGCCCGAGAGCTAGGTTAGCTTGTGACCTGACGGGTTAGGATAGGTCAGCCCGTGGCTCGACGGGTCAGGATAGGTTAGCCCGTAGCCCAGTCCGACCACAAGCTGACCGCCCATAGACAAAAATTACCTTAACTTAACAAACAAGGAAGGGACTTGAAGATCCCTCAAATACTAAAAAAAAAAGGACCTTATTAATTCCATTCTAAAGACCAAACTCTTGATTTTTCTACCTGTTGCTCTGCTGATGGATAATCATCCTTGAGAATCGCTCTTGTGCCAGCAACCGCGGTAATATAGAGGATGCAAGCATTATCCAGAATGATTGGGCGTAAAGTGTTTGTAGGTAGCTTTTGAAGTTCATCGTCAAATCCTGTAATTCAGTTAGATAAGACCAGGACTCGCCTTTTGTCGCCCATGGGAAATCCACTCTTCAAGATCCAGATCCCATGCTCTGCTTCGGGTCTGTAAGGGTAAGGGTAGAGTGGTCGTCAAGTCACAGGTCAGGCTGAGCCAGCCCATGCTCAGCCCGTGATCCGGTCAGGCCGGGTCAAAATTGGCATCCCTATCTCTAACTTTTTTAAGCGTTTAAATTTAATCATAACGTTTGTAAAATATTCATAACAAATCTCAAATGAATGAAAATTTTAATAGAATTAAATTTTTGTCAGTTAAACGACATGTTATTGCTAACTTATTATTATTTTAATATTTTTAAATAAAAAGTGAATCTCTCTGTCATATAGTTAACTTTTAAAATTTAATTAAAGTATTGATTTTACTAATACGTGACAATGAAACATACTTCACTTGTTACGTAACAATAAAACTTATTTTTTATTTAAAAAATCGAGTAAATTTGTTAAAATTTTCATTCAATTACAATTTGTTTCAAATATCATGCAAATTTTAGGGCTTAATTTGAATAATTCTAAATATTATGATTTGATATGTTATAAGCGTTAACGGTAAAAAAGCACTTTTAATCTGTAATAAAATGATTGAATTTTGGATTAGGCGTCCAATTGACCCTCGAACCTGACATGAAAGTTGGTCAAATCATACTAAACCTATTGATTTCAGACCGAATCGGATAGTTCTCGGTTCCTAATGCCATCTCTAACTAGCATGCATAGAACTTGCGTGAAATTATATACGGACACTGAAAGTGACCGAGACTGGAGGCAGTGGTCACAACTATAGTGTAGAAAACAAGGTTTTGACGATTACAGAAGTCATATCTTTCTCGGCCTTTTGGCTAAGATAAAGTGTAGTATCTGTTCTATCAGTTTTGTGTCTGATACACGGGTCGTTGATCCAAGTTTCAATTTTTTGATCTGATGTTAACCCAGGTAAGACTGTGACAGATGAAAATGAACTACCCAACTGAAGAAAGAAGCCTCTCATGGCGTTATATACCATGGCCCACTTCATATATAAGCTTCAGAACTGCAGCCATTTCACTTCTGCAACATCTGCTCATGCCCATCTGTTCAAGTCTGGGCTTTTGGCGTCCGGTACTTTTACCGTTAATCATCTCAACAACTGTTACGTAAGGCTCCGGAGAATAGACCATGAGCGCCAACTGTTTGAAGAAATGGCTGAACCAAATGTGGTCTCCTGGTCTTCGCTTATGGCTGGTTATATTGACATGGGCAGGCCTGAGTTTGCTATTTGGCTCTATGCAAGAATGCGAGAGAGTTCGGTTATGCCAAATGAATTCACGTTGGCAACGGTGAGTAATGCGTGTTCATTGCTTGCGGAACTCAAAACTGGCAAAAAACTCCATGCCCAGGTTGCGATTTTGGGGTTTCAACGCAACCTTGTGGTGTGTAGTTCATTGGTTGATATGTATGGAAAGTGCAACGACGTGGATGGAGCAAGGAGAGTCTTTGATTTGATGGGTCACAGGAATGTGGTTACTTGGACTTCGATGATAGCTGTGTATGCACAGAATGCAAGAGGGCATGAGGCACTTCAAGTTTTTAGAGAATTCAACTGTTTGATGATGGAACGGCCGAATAGTTTTACATTGGCTTGTGTCATCAATGTTTGTGCGAGCTTAGGCAGGCTAGTTTCTGGGAAAGTTACACACGCAGTAGTGATTCGGATTGGATGCGAGTCGAATGATGTGGTTTCAAGCGCACTTGTGGACATGTATTCCAAATGCGGAAGCTTTAGTTACTCAGATAAGGTGTTCAGAAGAATTCATGATCCTTCTGTTATTCCATATACTTCTATGATTGTGAGTGCTGCCAAGTATGGACTTGGTGAATTGTCCCTCAAGTTATTCGAACAGATGATTAGAAGAGCAATAAAACCCAACGATATCACTTTCGTCGGGGTTTTGCATGCTTGTAGCCACTCCGGACTCGTGGATGAAGGTCTCAAATACCTGAATTCTATGCAGACAAAGCATGGTATCACTCCCAGTGCAAAGCATTATACTTGTGTTGTTGACATGCTCGGTCGAACTGGCCGCCTCGACGAGGCTTATCAGTTGGCAAAGTCTGTCAAAGTTGATGCCAGTGAAGTGGCTCCTATGTGGGCTGCAGTATTGTCAGCTAGTAGGCTTCAGGGACGAGTAGACATTGCTATTGAATCAGGTAATAGGATCATTGAATCAAATGAACAAGTAGCATGTGCATATGTGACATTGTCAAACACTTTTGCATTGGCTGGTGAGTGGAATAATGTTCATGGTCTGCGAGCTAAGATGAAGAATGCTGGAGTTTACAAGGATCCTGGATGCAGCTGGATTGAGGTTAAGGATTCGATATATCAATTCCGTGCAGGAGATTTGTCGTGTGAAAGAGGGAACGAGATCTTAAGTTTTTTGCAAGAGTTGCAGAGGAAAATGAGGGAAAGAGGGTACGTGGGCGGCGGCCGCACAGGATTAGTGTTTGTTGAGGTAGAAGAAGAGAGCGTAGAGCAGATCGTTGGTCTGCACAGTGAGAAATTGGCCTTAGCTTTTGGTTTGATAAGCATACCTAAAGGCATTACAATTAGAATAATGAAGAACTTGAGAATGTGCTCAGACTGCCATGAAGCTTTCAAGCTCATCAGCCAGATTGAAGACACAGAATTTATAGTTCGTGACATCAATAGATTTCATCACTTCAAGAACGGATACTGCACTTGCAGGGACTTCTGGTAACGAAAGTGTGAAGAGGATTTACCTCCGATGCAACTGTCTAGACACAGGATTGACAATGAGTCGAATCGAACTTAGATTCAATTTTTATTTTTCATATACGTTATCCAATATGAGTCCAATCTAATCAATTAAACAATTTTTAAATTTGATCAAATTAAGTTTTTACTAGTCGATTCAACTTTATCATAAGCTAATTGTTTAATTAGAAATATAAAATTTAATTAATAAAAATAATATTATTACCTAAAAATTATTTCTAAATTATTATTTATTAATAGAAGTTTTCTCGCATGTAAAATTTTAAATAATAATTAAGAATTCCAAAAAAGAAAAAAGGAAAACAAAGTAAAGAAGAGAAACAAACAAATTTGAGACAGGTCCCACGTTGTCTCCTCGTAGCCTCAGCCGCACGCGCTGAAAGACATGACCACATGATTGACGCAATCCCAACTGCTGTCGTACGTCTATACCATAGCAATACAACGCCCTTCAATAATTATAATATTAAATTCCAAATGTGTAATTCGAAACGACGAAACCTAAAAATTTATAATATAATATAATTTGTATTTTAATATTTTACACCATTCAAATTTAATTATAATATTTTCAAAATTTTAAAATAAACCTTAAATGGATATAAAATTTGACAAAGTTAATTTTCGTCAATTAAAGTTAATCATATTAAATTTTTTATCTATAGAAAATTAAAAATTAAAAATTTAATAAAATAATTAGATACATAAAAAATAAAAAATAAAAAGAATAAAGTAATAATAAATAATTAAAATAGAATAATAACAACTTCAAAAAATGCTCCAAATCGTCATTTAAGTAATGCAAGTTTAGAAGACAAAGTTATTAAAAAAACAGCAGGACATATATATCTGATATACTACAAAGTTCTACTTATACATGATATGATGCAAAGTTTTGCTTACCATTTCTCGAGTTATGCATGTCATCCTTGCCCAGAAGCCATGCTAATATGCTCTGTAGCATTCTAATTTTATCGGATGTCCTCAAAAGGACAACCAGCAGCTGTTACATCATAATAATTTACGTTCTTATTTTTCTAAATTAAACGACTAAAATACTCCTTACAAAAACAATTTCCCCCCTCTTCTATTGATCATTAAATATACGTTAAAGCTAACATTTCATTACAATGTCTAGAGAGATTTAACATAATTTTTAAAATTAAGTTTACCAAAAATTACAAGTGAAATTCATTTGAATATGCTTGTGCAACTTTTGATTTTAAAGCATTTCTTAGCTTTTCTTCAACATTCATGATTGTCCCAAGTGCCTACCATCTTTGATAAATTGCCAAGTGTCATTCAAAATATAATACATTAACTATGTTTATATTTTAAATAATTTATTTATATTACATGATTTGTAATATCTAATAATAATTGTTGCAATTATAAAAAAATGTTTATGCATGCTAAACATCCTCTAAAATTTATAATTTATAAGCTAAGATATTGTCTTTTAGTACTCAATTTTACAATTCCAATTGTGCAAGCGATGATTAAAGAACTAAATTAGCTCGATTAGTTCAATCGTGAAAATTTTAAATTGTTTAATTTTTTAGTTTGATTTTTAACTTTTTAGTTCGATTTATTTTAATAATTCTTGTTGATAAAAATCGATCAATTTATTAATTAATCATTCAATTTTTTTGTAAATTAGTAAATTCTTATAAATTAAAAGTAATTAATTAATTTTTATACAACAAATTTTTTTCAATTAAAGTTCACATTTCAGTCTCTTTTAATTATATTTCAATTTTTTAAATTTTATTTAATCTCTGGAAATATTTTTAAAAATTTTTAAATTTAAACTTTTTTATCTTATCAATTTAATTTTTTATCTAACTTTTAAAACATCATTGGAACAATTAATGTCAGAATAATTCTTACTTTCAGGTTGCATTATTAAACTTAAAATGAAAACAAAAACAACAATAACAATAGTGTTATAAATTTTACTGTTTTTTAAAATTTAAACAAATTTAATAATACCTACCTTTATTCTTCACTTGCAAGAAGAAAAAGAAACACAAACAAATGATGGGACAAACAATGATAATTATTACAAATCAAACACAACAAGAGCAAGAAGCCAAAAATGTCGTCTTTATAAAAAAAAAATGTGTTCCTTTTTTCAATAGTGAAAAAGCAAAACTTCATAAGACTTTCAAAAGTCTTTTGAGAAAAGAATTCACATTCGATCGCATCACTTCATGTTCTCTTTCTCGATCTTTAACCTTTCGCTACTATTTGGTTAAATTCCATTTGTTTCAACTTTTAAGGACACTTTTTTTTTTTTTTTGGGTTTTATCAAGTGATGATAGTTAGATTTCACCTTCAGTGTCCATTTTCATCAACTTTCTGAGTGTCCATTTTGTATGGATTTGGAAAAATTCCAAATCCGAACGCTCTTTAGCTTCCTTACAGGTGAGCTTTCCCGCTTTTAGGGTTTGTTGTACATAGTTGTAAATGAATTGGAAAGTGGGGAAGGGGGAAAGTTTATGTTTTGTTTAATAAATTTTTTGATGGCAGCTTAATTGAAATGGGTTTTTGTTTTTATTTGGTGGGTAAGAGGGTTTTGAAGTTACTAGCTGTTGGTTTATTATTATTTTTTTTTGGCAGTGAGGAAATTCAGAAAGTAGGGTGCTTGTTGAAAGTTTTCAGTGTGGAGAAGGTCAGACCTTGTAATCCGCATTGGGAATGGATTCGGGGCTAGCAGATGATGGCGAAGGAGATGCCGGCGAGGTTTTAACGCGGTTCGTGTGGCCTCATGGTGGACGAAGCGTGTTGTTAAGTGGTTCTTTCAACAGGTTATCTTCTTTTTACTTTTGTTTGTTAGTGTTTTTTTTTTTTTCATTGTGTTTATTGTATCTGAAGACTGGTTGCTGCTCAATGTTTGTGAATTTATTGATTCATAAATGATGCGTGTGTATTTTCCTTAATTTGTTTTACCTTTCCTTCTCTCTTATGAAGATGGTCTGAGCCTGTCCCCATGTCTCCAGTTGAAGGATGTCCAAGAGTATTTCAGGTCATTCGATGGCTAACACCTGGTTACCACCAGGTGGGTTTGGTTTAATGGGAATTATACTTTTTGGAGATATCATTTGCTTACCTTGATGAGAAATATTAGAGAAATTGTAAGGATGGTTAGCTGTTGTTGAGGATTTATGAAATGCCCATTAGAATTTGCCTACAGCAAATTTTACACGATATTTGAATTAGTTCATAGCCGCAGCATGAAGCCAAGGGGTTGAAAAGAAAAAAGAAATTATTGGGCGATTAAAATTCAGTTGGAGAATATTATCTTATTTATATTAGGATTGTCGAAAATGAATGCTATTATGCAAAAGTTCTCTTTCCCGGAATATATGCCGGTGGTTTTCATCACGGCAGTTATAGGCTTGAAGTATCTGTTATTGTTTGAATTTCACAAAGCGGTCAACATTAGCAAGAATAAAAATGTTCCTACTGTCCTTTTATAAGAAAAGTGTCTAGCAGTCTGCCAGACTTACCATGTCTTAATGGCTTAATATGTGCTTGGAATTTTCGTACAGTACAAATTTCTGATTGATGGTAATTGGCGGTATGATGAGCATCAACTTTGTGCACCTAGCGAGTATGGTGTAGTCAACACTGTCCAGGTTACTGCAAATACTAATTACAGTCAAGCAGTGAACCCTGGGATGCCTATGGAATTGGACAACAATGGTGTTAGAAGTTTGGTGAGATCCAATTCCACCATATTAGTTTTCATGAGCAATGCCCGAAGTATGCATCTTTACATTCAGCTTTCAATCAAAGGTTTTTTTTTTCCGTAGCATCTGCATTATGCTAGCGACATGCCACAGAGCATCAATCTAGGCTACTTGCCCCCAATTTGTAAACTTTTTGTATGTTCTCATAGGTGCATACTTGCTAAGTTTTCTAGTTTATTCAGTGTAATAGTCTTATATCAGTCTAGGCCACTTTTCCCCAATTTGTAGACTTTTGGTATCTTCTCATAGGTGCATACTCCCTAAATTTGCTAGCTTATTCAGTGAATAGGCTTTGTTATACATTGGTTTTGAACCATATTTAACGTTTTCAAACATATTCACTACTTTTGTTTACCTGGTTGTGATTTGCATTATAGGTGTCTGTATCAGATGGTACATTGACAGGAGCGATTCCAAGGATACCGGATTCTGACTTGCAGGTGTGTCGTCATCGTATTTCTGCATTTCTGTCTACATGCACTGCATATGAGCTACTTCCAAAGTCGGGCAAGGTTTGGATCCTTTACCACTTACCTTCACTATGATGTCCACTTTTGTGGCTGCTTGAAACTTTGTCTCAATTCACTTGCTTATTCTGCTAATTTAGCATATGTAGCTTACAGGTAGTAGCTTTGGATGTTGATACACCGCTAAAGCAAGCGTTTCATATTTTGTATGAGCAGGTTTGTATTACCAAGATTTCCTTTTGTTATACTGTGATCAGACTATGTTCAGTTGTACTTTTGCTGGTTTATTCAGAATTTTATTTGATGATAGATGTTGTTATGGGCCCGTGTATTAAGTTAGAAACTCATTTGTAGAATAGGGATGATGGGAAATTGTTTGCTTTTCTCAATGGACACTTCTATTTTGGTCTTGTTCTGTATTAAAGCATGCCCAGACTCCAGATTGATTTAAAGTTCTTTATAAATTTATATAGTTAATTTTCTGTTGTGAATTACCTTTACTTGGCACAAGTGTGAAGCTTCTTCAAATGATATACAAGCAAAGACACCCTAATGATAAAGTTATGTGGTATCAGGTGTATATCTCTTTACATGGGTCTGTTTGACTGGTATGATCCACACAGTTGTGCCTTTGATGGCCTCTTCTAGCCTTGATTGATTGTTTCATGCTCCAGACTGGGTGTTGTACTTTGCTGGTCTTGGGCTTTTGTCACTTAAAATGTTCAGTTAGCTTTCCCTTTGTTGGTGATGTTTTGTATATTTGGTTGTTGCTGAAAGAGATCTTTGATCTTCTATTCTTCTGAGTCAAGGTTTTTTCAGGGAATTCCTTTGGCTCCACTATGGGACACCACCAGGGGCCAGTTTGTGGGAGTGCTTAGTGCATTGGATTTCATATTAATTTTGAGAGAGGTATGCACAACTAATAGTTTGTCTTTTGACCACTGAGATTCCAAGTTGAAAACATTTGCAAATTGAATTGTCGCTTGATGGTTCTTTTCTGAATGTTTCCTTCTTGAAGTTCACTTTTGAACTTATGCAAATGCAAGTGCTGAATTGGAGCTACAGTAAAGGATTCCACAATTTATTAGATTCATTCCTGATATGTGTTTGATTCTGAATCAACTTCTAGCTTGGAAATCATGGGCCCAATTTGACAGAGGAAGAACTTGATACCCACACTATATCTGCTTGGAAAGAGGAAAAGGCATATCTGAATGGTCAAATTGATGGGAATAGGGCTGCGTTTTCTAGACCTCTTATCCATGTAAGAGATTTACTTCTTGCAATTCTGCAACCTTATTCAACTATTGAAATGCTCTTATAAATCGGCATCCAAAGTTATTTTATGCAGTATGATATGCCATTACAAATGTCGGTTATGGGTTTACTTCTCTTCTGACCTATTTATTTACTGATTTTGCAGGCTGGTCCATATGACAACTTGAGGGAGGTAACTTTGAGAATATTGCAGAGTGGGGTGGCTACAATTCCCATTATCTATTCATCCTTTGAAGATGGTTCATTTCCCCAGCTTCTCCATCTTGCTTCACTCTCAGGAATACTTAAATGTAAACTTCTTTATTAGCTTGTTAAGTAGTTGCATATGATTTGCAACTAACGTAAGAATGTTAATTTCCAGGTGTTTGCAGATACTTCAGACACTGTGCTAGCACATTGCCCATTCTTCAATTTCCAATTTGTGCAATCCAAGTGGGTACATGGGTTCCGCAGATTGGTGACACCAATAGGCGCCCTTTGGCTATGTTGAGACCAAGTGCTCCTCTTCTTTCAGCTTTAAATCTGTTAATTCAAGGTATGCTTCTGGTGGCCTCGAGGCTGAAACTGTTGTTAATTGTCAGGAAAATGGTGTCTCTGGCAGTTTTGAACATCAATGGTTACATGGCGCACAGATTATTCTTCCAACTTATATATTATTCAAATATTTCTAGTCTGAGTAAATCATTTTTGGAGAATTGAGCAAAAGAGGATGTAATAAATATCTTGAGCAAGAGTTCTTGATTAATGTGCTCCTTTACAATAAGCCTCCTGTTATTCCATTTTTGAAACTCCACAAGTATCTGCATTATTTTCCTCGTCTCATTAATGGTGTACATTTTAGTTGCAACTTTGTCCAGCAAAAATTTCATGGGCAACAATTTCTTGCTACATCTTTTTCCTTTTGCCATTTAGTACCTGTCCTATCATTTTCCTTGTCCATCTGTTTCTGGTTGGGACTGGGGGTGTCCTTGGAGTTAGGAAGGAAATTAGTTGATTGCCATGATCTTTTAGGACTTGAGTAATGAGGTTTAAGTGTTCTGGTAGAGTTACGTTGGGAAACAGTGCTGCAAACTGATACATGAATTTACTTTTTTGAAATGAAACATTAAATAAGTTGACGCCTGGAATGGTCTTGGATTACTGAAGTGACGAAATGATGCCTTTTCAGTTACAAGGAAGCCTTTTCTATGTTTCTGTATTTTCTTTGTTAACTCATCAGCCATAGCATCACAGGCAGGATGCATATCGTTACATTTGAGGTCAATTGGCTGGGCCATAAGATTGGGAATGACTCCACTTTATATATGTTGTGAGAAAGGTTTTCAATTTCGATAAACTTTGCCAGTTAAACTGATTTTTACTTTGGGGCTCAAGTTTGATAGAGAGACTATGCATTTCATTTTATATGGTGTTGACCACACCGTAAGATGTCACAGCCTTTTGATCACATGGTTTCATTGCCCTCTTTCTGCAGCTCAAGTAAGTTCCATTCCTATTGTTGATGATAATGACGCATTGCTAGATATATATTGTCGGAGGTGAGTTGTTTCTTTCAACATGATATGTAATCAGGTTGAAAGTGGCTTTTCTTCTTGTAATTTAAGGATTTATTTTTTTGGCAGTGATATAACGGCTCTTGCTAAAGACAAAGTTTATACACATATAAATCTCAATGAAATGACTGTTCATCAGGTAGCTTGCTTCCATCCCTACATTTCCTTGTATTGCATAGAGAACTGCTAAATACTCATTAATTTGACGTTCTAAAGTGTTCTAAAGTTAACAATGAGATGATCAGAAGGCAACTTTCAACTTTTGAGCCTGTTTAGTCCTAGAGGAAAATCTGGAGGCAAGGTCATCCTTTATCATTTTAGCATGAAGTGGCTGCTGACAAGACTTTATCTAAATATTTTGTGAGCTAAGTAATAGTAACTTGACTCATTGGGATCATTTGGGGTGAGGAGTGGAGTGATTCTGTAGTGGGGTTTAAAATTTTTATCTTCTTGGTTGGCTTGAGGAAGTGGGCTGGGATTGGGGGGTGATAGTCTACTGATTTTGATCGAGCACTTTTCAATTCTTTATCTTAGTTAAGTATTGCAAGTATCATTGTGTTGAATTTACTGATCTCGGTAAGGGGTCCTTTCTGTTGATGCATATCAATCATTTGGCTAGGCATTGCGATTGGGGCAAAACTCCTTTCCATCACATGACCTGAAAAGTCAAAGATGTCAGATGTGTTTGAGGTCTGATGCATTACATGAAGTAATGGAGCGATTGGCTGAACCAGGTAACTATTAAAGTTCTTTCATGCACATTGCAAGAACTAATATATCGTTGCATTTATAAGAATGATTCTCCAGTTATGATTTGTGCCTGATTTAGGTTGATTAGGAAGATAATGATTCTTGTGATTATTGCATTAGACAAGACAATTTATTGGACTAAATTTTTGTCTCTCTAAAATGTCGGATAAATTCATTCCATCATTGTTCTTTTGCCGGCAGTTAAACCCATCAAAGCACAAGTTGGTGGACTTTGTTTCCAAACCAATAGGGTAGTTGCCTTGGCTTGTTGCCCTGGCCCCTTCGTCTGTAGGCTGAGATTCATAACTTTCCCGAATTTCCTTGGTATGCATCATATCGGAGACGGATTCTATAACTCATATTGCTTTCAGGTGTTAGACGGCTTATCATCGTGGAGGCTGGCAGTAGACGTGTTGAAGGCATTATTACGCTTAGTGACATGTTGAAATACCTTCTTGGTTAATCAAAAACAATCACACCATTCTTAACTAGAAAAAGGATCGCCACGGTCGGTGCGAAACTCCCCTTTGTATTCAGTTGCCTTACCACTGCCCTGTTGTGTCACAGTGATCTGATTGCCCATTTCTTCTTTCCATATGGTCAGTTTGAGCCTATGTTATGACCATTGCATTGGCTTTTCTGACTTCATTGCTTGTTTTAGAAATGTTGGGCTAAAACAGAGAGAGCCTTGCAATTTTTAGAGTTTTAAGTTTTTCTCACAAATTCCTGCATGTGCTCTTGTCTGCATCATCATGGAATATGTTGAACAAACTCCTGAATGCGGGAACATAAGACCTGCAATAGTTCTATGCTCTCCTATAATGTAAGAAAAGATATGATGATTAGTTCTCTCCTGTACTTCCATGAACCAATGACTGGTATGTTGGAAATGCCATGTGGTTGAAAAGGTACAATTGGCAACTACAAGTTTGTGCTTTTTGGACAAAGCCAGCTTCTGTAAGATCAACGGCATTACTGTATGCAACAAGCAAACCAATGTTATTGTTGTACTATAGAGTTGAGTTTACTATTAACTTCATTTCTTACAAATAGGGTTGACAAAATCAGCACGGTCAAACCCCAAAACGACTGTACGTCTGGTCGGTTTTGAGTGCCCGGCTTAGCTTGAATTAGAGAGGGTGACCATATAAAAGAGTCAATCAATAATTTTGTCTGATGGTTACATTATGCTAATTCTTAATTATATATTTTATTCAATAAATAAAATTATTATAAATAAATAATTTGTGGTAATAAATATGGAAATTCTCTATAACTCTAATCTTTGAAATTTTCATAAATTTCTTTGTAATTTTTAAATTTTTAGAAAGATATTTCTTAAGTTTATATTAAAAAAAATGAAATAATATGTAACATGAACAATATATTTAAACTAATTAAATGCTGTTTAACTCAAATTTGAAACAATTAAATTAATTAATAATTTATTATAATTATCTTAAATTATTAATTTAAATCTTCAAATTGAGTTTAAAAATCGTATTAGGTCATTATATTACGAATGTTTGATTATTTCACATGTATTATTTATATCATGTGTATTTTCTTGTTATATTTGAATAAAATCTTTAAAAAGGATTTTTGAAAATTTTTTAAAACTATAATTTTTAAAAATTAAGAGATTTTTTAAAAATTAATAAATAAATAATTTATGGTAATAAATATGGAAATTCTCTATGACTTAACATTTCCTATGACTTAAAAAATTTACAAAAGAACTCTAATCTTTGTAATCATCATAATTTTCTTTGTAATTTTTAAATTTTTAGAAAGATCTTTCTTAAGTTTCTATTAAAAAAGTGAAATAGTACGTAACAATATATTTAAAATAATTAAATGTTGTTTAACTCAACTTTTAAATTTAATTTGAAACAATTAAATTAATTAATAATTTATTATAATTATTTTAAATTATTAATTTAAATCATATTTAATCGATTCAAATTGAGTTTAAGAATCGTATTAGGTCACTATATCACTAATATTTGATTATTTCACATGTATTATTTATATCATGTTTATTTTCTTATTACATTTAAATAAAATCTTAAAAAAGGGTTTTTGAAAATTTTTTAAAACTATAATTTTTAAAAATTAAGAGATTTTTTTAAAAATTAATAAAATAAACTAATAGATAATTTGGTAGAAAATGTTAAAAATTTCTAAAGATATATTAATTTTAATAATTTAAGTGTTCATAGTCATAAGTTTGAAAGTTTTAGACAATTGGATTTTAAGACTCATTTGAGTCATAAATCAAAATTATTATTTTACTAAAAAATATTATTTAATAGTCTCATGAAAGGGAATAGAAAAATAAAAATGTTTTGTAGAGTTGATTTTTTAACACCAACAACAAATAACGTCCCTACCAAAAGTTCCCGTCCTTTCCTTGTAGAGAGAGAAGAGAACTAAAGGAAAAAAAGAAGAAAAAGAAAGAATTTTTTTATAGGTTTTTTCAACTAGAAAAAAACAATTTTTTTTTTTTGATTCGATCGTATCGCCAATCTCTCTATCGATCTTAACCCCTCGCTATTTGTTTATTCAATTTTGTTGTTCTATTTTACAACCCTAATTATTTTGTAGTCTGATCATTAGTTTAGCTTTTTGATTTCTCTCCGTCTAGGGTTTTGAATGATATTCTGCTTTTTTCCCCAATTTCCTCACAACCCATTTCGTAATTGATTTGGGAAAATCAATATGAATTGTAAAGGTTCAATCTTTGACAGTCTTTTCTGCTCTGGGTTTTATTTCTACTTGTAATGCATGTTAGGTGTGTGTAATTTTAGGGTGGTAGCTAATTTAGGAAATTGAAGGTCAGAAATTGGAAAAAGTTGGTTGCTTGGGAGGTAATTTTTTGAGGGTTTCAGTGGCGGAGAAAGTGGGGTGTTGTAGTTTGGTTAGGGCATGGATTCGACGATAGAAGGTGGTGGTGGAGGAGTTGCCGGCACGGTGTTAACGCGGTTTGTTTGGCCTCACGGTGGACGAAATGTGTTTCTTTGTGGTTCTTTCAACAGGTTTTTTGGTTTTCTTGTTGGGTCTGTATACAAATTTAATCATTTGTTTGGTTGATGATTGATGGGTTGTTTCTTTCTTTTTTCTCATTTATGTGTTGTGAAGATGGTCTGAGCTTGTCCCTATGTCTCCAGTTGAAGGTTGTCCCAGAGTATTTCAGGCCATTCGGTGGATAACTCCTGGTTATCACGAGGTACGTTGGATTCACTGAGATTATGCTGTTTGCAGTAATCATCTGCATAACTTGATAAGTTATGAACCTTAAATTTATGAATTGCCAAATAGTATTTCTCCATTGGAAATAGTTCCTTGGCCCCAGATCAGTAACACATCTCACCATTGTGTTGAAAAGAAAAAGAATAGAATTGATATGTACAAATGACTTGGAACATAAATCAGGGAGAATAATTTGATTTCTCCTTTAACTGTCTTAGATATATGGTCTAATGGTAAGATTTTCTGCTGAGGTGTTAGTAACATTTAGCTAGATAAACAAATTTAGCTCCTTTTATCCCACTGATATCAATTCCATAATATTTGACCTTGTTGGTGGAATTTGTCAAGCAGTACAAATTTCTGGTAGATGGAGAATGGCGGTATGATGAACAACAGCTTTGTGCACCCAGCGAATATGGTGTAGTTAACACTGTCAATTTTGGTATGGAAGCCAATTACAATCCAATGAGATATCCTGAAATGCCTATGGAATTGGACAATGAGGCCGTCAGACGTATGGTGAGATCCATTTTCACCTTGGTATTTGTCATCACCATTACTGGAACTGATTCTGTCCCTACACATTTAGATTTCAACACCAGATTTCCTATTTGGAAAATTAGCATTTTCCGGGCAATCTAAGTCAAGCAGAGATTTAGGCTGTGGATTTCCCTATTTGTAGAAAACTGCATCTTCTATGTAGACTCGAACTTCAAAAAATAGACTAGGTTATTGGTTTTATTTTGACAGTACTTCTACTTTGTTTTACCTCGATTTAAATTGCATTTCACATGTTTAATTCACGTTTGCTCCTTCCATTCTATCATACTCTCCTACTTAAGAATATCTGCATTTTCCGAGTGATATAACTCAGAGAAGAATTTAGGCTGTTGATTACCCTATTTGTAGAAAATTCCGCATCTGCTATGTACATGCAAACTTCTAAAAATGCATTAGGTTATTGGTTTACTTTGATAGTACTTCGACCTTGTTCTTGGTTTTAAACTGCATCTCATATGTTTAATTGAAGTTTGCTCCTTTTGTTTTATCTTACTAATGGTACTCTGTTGTGATTTATGAAGCAGGCCTCTGCATCAGATGGTACATTTACTGGGGTGATACCAACCGTACCGGAATCTGATTTACAGGTGTCACGTCATCAAATTTCTGTGTTTCTGTCTACACATACTGCTTATGAGTTACTTCCAAAGTCAGGCAAGGTTTGAGTCTTTTACCACTTGCCTTCATCATGATATTCATTTATTTTTAGCTACGCCTCAAGTTGCTTATTTTACTAATTTAGTATATTTAGCTTACAGGTAGTAGCTTTGGATGTTGATACACCAGTAAAGCAAGCATTTCATATTTTGTATGAGCAGGTCTGTTTTTTAACTAAATTTTTCTTCTTATTTTTGACATTTCTCATTTTATGTTCAGAATTTTTTTGTTGATAGTTGGTTACAGTATTTTGCCAAAAACTCCTGCCTGAAAATAGGGAAGTGGTTTTGTGTTTTTTTACTGGATATTAGTATCCTAATTTGTTTGTTAAGAGTAAACCATGATCAGAGAGTGACTTCTTACTAAATTTATTTACTTGATATCTTTCGATTGTGAATTGGGTTTTAAAATATATATATATATATATATCTTTATATATATAAACATGAATTTTTTTTGGAAGTTTTATTGACAGATGCAGCTTAGTACTAGTTTGTATTAACAGCTGTGCGTCACGCTTCTTGGGGCCTTTTTGGCTTGCATGGTCCCACGAAATTGCTCCTTTGTTGGTGATGTTATGCATGCAAAGTTTTTACTGGTAGGGAACTTGGATATTCATCTCTCCTTAGTTGAGCTACTATTTCAGGGAATCCCTATGGCTCCGCTTTGGGATGCCACCAAGGGCCAGTTTGTGGGAATGCTTAGTGCATTGGATTTCATATTAATTTTGAGAGAGGTAAGTTTTTATATCTCTTTAACTAGTGAGCCAGATGCAAATTATTTTCAATTTCTATTTCTGACTTTTAGAAGCACTCATGATTGATGGGATTGTGCTGATGTATTTTATTTTGAACTTACCAGCTTGGAAATCATGGGTCAAATTTGACAGAAGAAGAACTCGACACCCACACTATATCTGCTTGGAAGGAGGGAAAAGCATATCTGAATAGACAAATTGATGGAAATAGTAGGGCATTTTCTAGACCTCTCATTCATGTGAGTAATTAACTTGTTTGTAGAATGCAAGGAATCCTTTTTAATTTCCAGAATACTTTACTTCATGGATTTTATAAATCAGTATTTTAATACCTATCTAATATAAGTTCACAGTATAAAGAGTGTGATGTGTGCTTTCAGTTTTCTACTGATCTATCTATGTACTTGCTGATTGTGCAGGCTGGGCCATTTGACAAGTTAAAAGAGGTTGCTTTGAGAATATTACAAAACGAGGTGGCCACAATTCCCATAATATATTCATCTTTTGAAGATGGTTCATTTCCCCAGCTACTCCATCTTGCTTCACTTTCTGGAATACTAAAATGTAAGCTTCTTGGCTTGCTTGCTAAGTAGTTGCAATTGGTATATCCACTAATGAATGTATGTTAATTTTCAGGTATTTGCAGGTACTTCAAACATTGTACTGGCTCCTTACCTATACTTCAATTGCCAATTTGTGCACTTTCAGTGGGCACATGGGTTCCGAAGATTGGAGAGTCCAATAGACGTCCCTTAACTGTGTTGAGACCAAGTGCTTCTCTTAGTTCAGCTTTGAGCCTATTAATTCAAGGTATGCTTTCTCGTGGATTCCAGGCAGATTAGGTAAATTCATTCCGAAGGGACGTGTGGATTGAATATTCTTAGATTGAAATACTTTGCGCTGCAAGAATTTGCAATATTAAATCCTGTTTACAGATTTCTAGTATAAATACCATATTTTTTGGTATTGGCACAAAAATTAATAAGAGCTGATACAAACAAAATTGATAAAGATTAGTTTGGTTCATTTGCAATTGCTCCTGTAGCAGCATTTCTGAAATGACACAAGAACAGTAGTATGTGATACTTTCCTGTCTTTGCATTTGTGCAAGATTGGGTATACAGGCTATAATTAGTTGCTTCAGGTCTTTCCTCATTAATTGGCTAGTTATCAGCTGTGATCCTGGTTTTTTTTTCCTTTTCTTTTTTCTTTCTTTCTGTTGGCATTGAGGTGTCATCAGCATTAGGGAGGAAGCAAGTCCATAGCTATGAGCTTTCTATGATAGAGAACATAGAGGAAGAGTGTGCTAAGGAAATTTATTGTTAAATTGCTATTGAGGAAATGTTCTATCATGAATGCTTCATGGGTTTGTGTTGGATGATGGGGAAGAAGATGATGCTGGAGATGTTTCCTTAGGTTTTTCCTTTTCCTTTGACAGAAATTCCAGAAAAAAAAAAAAGAAAGGTGTAGTAATATGGGGAAAAGGGTGTAAAAGGAACCCACTGAATGGATGCGCTGGGTTTTGTATCAGAAAGACTTAAAAATATATTTCCTCTACTTGCAGGCACAGTTATTGAATTAGCATAACTATTCGAAAGCTGATTCGTTTTTGTTGTCCATTGGCTGAGCTATGCCGTTGAGATTGATTCCTCACAGACCTTATTTACATTGTGGCTAAGGCTTTAAATTCTAAGAAATTTTACTTACGGAAGTTATGGTTGCTTGATGAATATGATGGATGATAGATAAGACTTGATTCATCACTTCTTTTGGTCTTGATCACACAGTAAGATGTCTCAACCATCAGTTAATGTGGTTTTAACCCCCTCTGTCTTTGCAGCTCAAGTAAGTTGCATCCCAATTGTTGATGATAATGATTCATTGCTAGATATATATTGTCGTAGGTAAGTTTTCATGCTTAATATGATTTCTCCATTCAGTAGTGAGTTCTGCAACTCCTTGTGTTTTGACGTTTGGTTTGTTTGAGCAGTGATATAACAGCACTTGCTAAGGACAGAGTTTATACGCATATAAATCTCAATGAAATGACTGTTCACCAGGTAGTTTTTCCTTTTTTTTTTTGAATATTTCCTTGCAGTGCTTGCTTGGCAGCAAACTACATGTTAATTTGCATTTGAAAGTGAAGAAGAGAGACAAAAAGTCATTTCCAAATGCAGACCTGCTTTATCCTAGGAGTGAGACTTGGGAAGCATTAGATATAAAGTATATTGGATAAGCTATAAACAGGATATAAATTGAAGTTTTTATCTGGTTAAAAGGTGATCCTGGAATAGACATCTCTTCTCAAATACTGACGAGCTCTTAAGTGCAACATTCTTGCGATATTGCATATGCTAAGAAATTGCCACACATCTCCTTTTCTCTTTTGATTGATGGTATCAAACAATAAACTTCCAGGGTCTTGGACATTTGAGAAACCTCACTCGCAATCTGTTTACCGATTAGCATATTGGCACTTGATATAAAATACTTGGTTGTGGGCATCAAGCAGTTAATCTTGTAGTCCTTTGTTAATTTCTGTAGGGTTGGCTGTTTATTAAGTTGGTGGAAAGATGATGTTTGGCTTCTATTAATACTGTTTTGGCCATTTAATAAGTGATTATTGCTGTGATGCTGTGAAGGTATAGTATATCTAGAAAAGAGATACACTTTTGGTTGCAGTGGCAGTCAAAAGTTGGGACAGAATGCTTCAGCCCTGGGTTTAACTTTTCTTTTCCTTCTATCGGGGGTACGGGTGGGTGTTAGTTGAATTTGATCTGTATGAAAGCGGTGATGATAATAGAAAAAGTATGGCACTTTGTCAACTTTATTTTATGTTGATTATTTACAGTCTATATGATAGTAATTACTGGAAAACCTCTGGTATTGGTTCTACTGTTCTTGTTATTTGCTCCTCTATCTTGATATTTTTATTATTCCTTTGATTAGGCGTTGCACTTGGGACAAAACTCCTTTTCATCGTATGAGTTGAGAAGTCAAAGGTGTCAAATGTGTTTGCGCTCTGATACGTTGCATAAAGTGATGGAGCGATTGGCAGACCCAGGTAAAATTATATTCTTGTTTTAGTGTGTATCCCGAGATGATATGTGTGATTTTCCTTTTGTCTTTTGATTTTGATGACTTTGAAAAGAGCAAATTGTCATTGAACATTTGTTCTGTTCTACTTTTAACACTGAATTGCAGTTTCTCTGTCTGTAGAATTTGGTTGGAATCACGTCGCCATATTATTATGTTGTTAAGTTTTGATTTTGTGTTGAACTATTTATATCAAAACATTTCATGTTCAAAGTACAAGTAGTTGGACTTCGTCTCCCGCAGTAGATCTGCTTGGATCATTCATCTTTGTAGCATGGATTTTGCGACTTTGCTGAATTTGTATGATCTTTTGTGAAAATAAAGTCTATGTAACCCTATTGATTTCAGGTGTTAGACGGCTTATCGTTGTGGAGGCAGGCAGCAGACGAGTTGAAGGCATTATTACACTTGGTGACATTTTCAAGTTCCTGCTTGGTTAGTTAAAAGCAAGCAAAACTTTTAACTAGAAATGGATTGCGCAGTAGTGTTTGGCCTACTGCAGCACCTCTTGTCCTGTTGTTCCATACCGATCCCATTGGTCTCCTTGGTTGCTTGATCTGTGCCACTATGCGACCAACGGATTTGCCCCTGACTCCGTTGCCTCTTTTTAGAAATCTTAGGCTAAAAGAGAGAGTCCTGCAGTTTGAGAGTTGATTTTTGCACAGTTCCCACATTTGTTCTTCTCCTCCTTGTGGTTGTCGTGAACTATTTTGAGTTGCTGATGTAGATTTCATGTATGTGAGGAGCACGGGACTCGTAATAGTTCTGTGCTGCTATCATGGTGAAAAGACATAGGGAGGAGGAAATATTTAATGATTATTCTCTCATCTGTACTTTGATTAACCAATGATTTGTAAGATTAAAATCTGATGTGGTTAAAAAGTGCAATTGGCAATTACATTTTCATTCTTCTGGGAAGATCAGCTTCTGTAAGGTCAATGGCTTTTCTTTCTGTAAAAAGCTCTAAAAGAACGTCTGGTTGAACTGCTATTTATGTGGTTGATGCTTTTCTTTTGAGTCTGTCATGAAATGACCAAACCAGCAAAAGGTCACTCTTTAGAATGTAACCTGTGTTAATTGGCTTGAAGTGATAGGACATCTGATCTTAAGCTATGTCCATGATGTAGTGCAGCTTGAATCCGCCTTCTTTCTTGCATGGATGTAGACGAAGATGGAATTTGCATGCGTGCCTGTAAAGTTGCCAATTGCAGGGACTTCAATAGTCTCTCTTTTCACACAATCTCCAAGTCAGTGGGAATTTAATTTTTTAAAAAATACTTCTATTTAATTTTTAAAAATATAATTTTAGATTTAAAAATAAAATAAATATAAAGAATATGCAATATAAACGTGTACTAATTGAAATATTATTAATATGATAATTTAAATTATCTCTTAAATATAATCTAAATATTAATTTAATTAATTTGATATAAATTTAAGAATAGAATTTAATCATTAAGTAATATTTAATCGATATTATATATTATATATTTATTAATTAAAATAAAAATTTTTAATTAAAAAAGCCCATGTCATCTGCTCAAAGAGAAAATCTTTTTATATACTAAAGAAGGAAAAGGACCCTAAAGGCAAACCCAAGTCAAAAAAGGCAAGTAGAGGTTGGAGAGACAGGGACATGGAAGAACTAGATGAAGAAGAAAGACGAGCGCTCAGAGCAAGTAAATTCGCTCCTTTGCCTCCTTCATCTTCTTCACGCTCTCAAGAACCCAGGTTTTTAATTCCCATTTTTTTTAAAAAAATTTCTTTTATTTTTTTTGTTATTTTCTGTTCTATTCATGTCTCTGTGTTTGGAAAACCTCCGGTAGTTTTGATTAATTGTACGAGAATGTGTATATGATGGTTATTTGAAGGTTGGCTCACCCTGGTGGACCATTAAAGACCAACAAAGCAGCAGCTTTGGCTAAGTTTCTTGAGAGAAGACTTCAAGACCCCAATGGCTTAGCCTCCATTGATCCCCAACTGCTTGAATTGGCTGTCCAGAACGCCAAGAACGCAGTCTGTTCTTCTTCTGGTATCAATTCCCGTTTTCCCTTTTCATTGTTGGTTTTCATGGCTTGAATAAATGTTGGTATTTTCAAAGTAAGAACAAAAAGATTTGAGTCCTTGGATTTGGAACGTTGAAATGGAATCGAGGATTTTATTTAATCAGAAGATTGGTTAAGTCTTCGTAGATGGTGGGGAAATTTGGACTACAAATGGAGTGTTTATGACTATAATTCCACATGCGGATCTGCGTGATTGAATGATTCATCTATTTCAATTTGAAGACGAACTGAGATTCATGTTGTGATTGAATGATTAGTCTCCTTTAGTTTGAAGTCTAACTGAGATTCATACTGGTTCACTTGTTTTTTTCCTGAAATGTTGTGCCTAATTTTTGATTTACCAGTAGCACAAAGGTTAACAATAAATGGAATCTTTGCAATGCCTTTGTGACACAGTTCCAATAACTTTTGGTATTGTACTTGTCTTAATCCTTCACTAAACTTTGCTATGTCAAGTACTTCAGTGCTATCTTAACAATGTAATCTACGATTGAGGCTGCTCTATTATCATTGGCCCAGTTCTGTATCAAGCTTTGAATAGCCCTCTTAACATACTGTGATTAAACTTTGTAGTCGCTTCTGGAAGTAGATATGGCTGCTGTGACAGATCCTGAATCAGTTGCATTATGATACAACTGACATTCATGAGGCTTTTTTTGTTTTGTTTATTGAGAATCTGCTTCGACCGCTAAGATCTTTTCCTGGTTTATTAAGCTACTTCTTTTAGATTTTCATGATCTTATCATTAGATTTCTAGATGCGGGAAGTTCACCATATTGATTGCAACGAGAAACCATATGTTAGCTGAGTCTGATGATCCTGATTTCAATATAACAGGTGGAACTTCGAATTCTGGACGAGTTGTTCACCATGTGAATTCCTTTGGTGACTCTGAGGTAAACTGGATTTGACAAATCGTGAATTGGTCTAGAGGAAGCTATCGATACACTTACGTGATTAGGAAAAGTAAATTTATTTGCAGGAGTCTTTCAAAGAAGAAAAGCTTGAAATTTCTACACTGAAGAAACCGAAGAAAAAGAAAAAGAAGAAGAAGAAGAAGAACAAAAAGGAAGAGAACAAAAAAGATAAGAAACAAAAGGTTTGCCCTTGTACTTCTTGTTGTATTCCCTTTTTCTGGGTTGCAACTTTTGACTGATGGAAAGTATATGTGCTGCAGATGAGGGATGTTGCTGGTTATCTAAAGCCGAATCGACCCGAAAACAAGTTAAAATCACGATAATGTCAAATTTCTCGGCGTGTCATTGTGAATTAGGTGTTGTTAGGATCCTTTGTGACACAAGATTAAGTATACACTATGGTTCATGAAGTGGATTCAATTTTGGTTATAGCACAGTTCTTCTTCCAGGAACTCTGGAATTCTTAGTGTCACCTTTTAGGTATTGTTTTGTTTGCCTATTATAATCCATTGATGTAAAAGATCTTTTAACATCCCATTTGTTCATTATCCTCTGCATCAAGTACAAGGGCTAGAATTGTGAACCAGATTTGCATATATTTTTTAAACATTCAGTTGAAGCGAATTTGTTTGATCCCTTAATCTTTCCAAACTTTATAATTACAACTATGATTTAAATTATGATTTGTAGGCTAAAATTATTATCGTGATTATATGTATATTTAAGAATGACAATATGTCGGGTTAGATTGAGCCTGAAAAATTTTATCTTCGGGTTGATTGTTTCATTATTTTTTAAAATTTTCAAAACATATCATTTATTTAAATTTTATTTTAAATTTTCATTCCTATTATTCATACCTATTCTAATAATTTATAATCTTAAATTTTTAAAGAATGTATACCACTTAAATAGAGATAATAATGTCACCTCAAGTTCAAGTCCTACATTTTTATAATTTAAAATAGGTTTGAATTTAAATAATTTAATTTTTAGTTAAATTAACGATACAATAACTAAAAATAATATTCTTTAATTTGAATCTGACCGTGCTTTAATTAACTTTAATTAACTATAACCTAATTTATTCACTTTTTTTTTGTTTCTCACTTGGTGTCTTAAGAGGATCCCAATTATGGGCAGATACCTTTAAGTTATCCACATCCAGACTAATCTCCGCTCGAATCGGGTAGAGCTCTTACGGGAGGTAAAGTTCTGGTTTCAAATTTTTAAATAAATGCATACACGAGAATGGTTCGAACCCACCGTCTCATTTAAGAAAAAAAAAATTTCCTTATCAACTTAACTGCAGCCTTGGGTTCTAATTTATTCACTTTAAATCGTGTGTGACTCGTGTTGTCATTCCTAAATTTCAGGAACTTGATTTGCACGAACTTGGCCGACAAGCAAACTCATAACTGCCGAACATATTAATAACATATCCCAAATACCCAAAAAACCGTTCGCCGACACTTGGACGCCGCTCGTTTGAGACTATATCACAGTTAACTCACTGCAAGGCAAAACCATAAAACCTTAAAAAAAAGGAAAAAGGAAAAAGTGGTCTACGTGTGTCCAAACCAAACCTTGTCCAAGTCAAAGAAAAGAACAGTTCACCGTTACCGTTACCGTTACCGTCACCGTCACTTTCCCACCTGATCATCGGCATCTCCAGTGATTCCCAATCGCCATCATCCCCGTCGTCCACTGGCGACTTCAGGTCACCCACTTACTGTACATTATTAATAATGCTTTTATGGACTTCTTACCTACTACCACAAAGTCATATTCCCGGTTCAGATGCTGACACACAACTCGTCTCCACCGTCCGTTTCATCTGGCCCTTTCTCGATCGTTGATTCTCATGAATTTCCCTCCCAACGGAATCTTAACTGAATCAATCTTCACTTTATGTTTCTGTTTTTTTCTCGCCCTTTTTTTTTTCCTCCTTTACGGACATGAAGTTTAACTCCTACTAAATTTTAACCGATTTGAGAAACCAATCACACTCGCGTTTAATCACAACCAATCACGCGCTCCTACAAAAGCACTTTACGAAATTATACTTTTTTATTGAGAAAAATTATAAAAATTATATTTAATTTTATGATATTGGTACAAATTTTAAAATGTAGTATTAAAATATTAAAACTTTTAATTTTTAACAAAAATATTTCAACATTAATTTTTCTATTAATATAAATTACTATTAATATAAATTATGTGATTGGTATTTTTGTAATGTAATTACTAGATGTCGTATTTATTACATATAAAATTAATTATATAATATACTTACTAAATAATAAAATTTATATAGCACAAATATAATATGTGGTAGTTATACAGTAAAAACATTAATTTGACGTGACTTCTCATATTATCTATATTTACAAAGAACAAAATATTAAACTATTTTGTTAAAATTTAAAATTTTAGAAATTTTAATATTACTTTTTAAGGTTGGAATTAATATTATAAAATTAAATAAAGTTTTAAAGTTTTAAATTAATAAATAAATTTAATATAAAAATATTTATAAACTCAAACATATCTTTACTTTTAATCAATCTCACATTATTATTGTAACCTTCAAATTCTTAAGAGACTATTTGACTTCTTAAATTAAAAGATGATTAAAAATCACTCAAGCAAATATAATGATAATTATATTAGTTTGAATCACTTATAATTAAATTTTATTTCAATTTTTATAATTTAAACTAAATTTAATTATATTTAAACACTAAATTTTAATTATGATGTAGTGAAATATTGTTTGAATGAAGAGTTTATAATATAATATAATGTAAAGCGTTTATCATTTTATATTCCATTATAAAATTTTCAAATCAGAGATTTTTTATTTTTATTGTTTAAAATATAATAAGATATAATATAAAATCCTCTTCTTCTATTCCAATTTATTTTATTATAAAATCTTTCTTTCAATAATAGGATAATATTAGATTCCATTCGATGCTCTCTTCTAAAGCAGTAGGCCAGAAAAACCAACCTAAGGGCAAAAATACACTTGATGTACACGTGAACACGTTGCTCATCCGTTACGTGGGGATGGTGAAAGTAGTGAAGAGTACTTGGCGGATTTTGGTTGGTCAATTCAAAAGGCAAAGAGCACAGGCGAGTATCTTCATCTACTGTCAACCTCCTAACTTCCCGTGTAAAAAAATACACGCAATTACCAAAATTTGTCTGTAGTGTGAAAAACGTTACCGCTTTGAGAAAAGTAAAAGCCCTAATTTTGGCTGTAATTACCAACTCCATTATCTTGTATATTTTTAATGCATTAAAATGAGGTGTTAATTTATTTACCTTTTTGATTAATTTCAAATTTAATTTTTTTAAAAAATATTATTTTAATTAATGGTAAATGTTAATTAATATTTAACATTAAAATATATCATTTTATTCAAATCGTAAATTAAAGTTTGAAAAATTGGACTAAATTATCATTCTTTTAAAAAAATATAAGAATTATATTTTTTCCTGATCATCATTTTATTATAATAAATATTAATTTCTAATTACATAAATAAAATAAAATATTGAATAGTACAGATATAAATATAAATTGTTAAAAATATAAGATATTCACATTTTAAAAAAAATTAAATTATAAATTGATAAGAAAGAAAAGGAAAGTTAATATATAATTAATACGACTTTGTATTATATCCAGAAATTTTCAACGAATTACTACATTTAAAATAATATTTATTCCATTTTCAAGAGGATTGATTAATATTTTAAAATATAAAATTTCTTCTGGTTCCTTTTGTAATGTCACATCACATGAGTCACCGCCTTCTCTTTCACTTCACTCCATGTACTACTGAAATACTTTTAATTACTTAAAATTCTTAATAAATATATATTGAATAATACTTCGAGTAGAGTACACAAAATATTATTTCGAAAAAATATTTTTTAAAATTAAATAAAAATCATATTATCTCTTTTTATATTTTTATTTTTGACCAATAATTTTTTAAAATTGAAGTACTCATTATAATTTAATTGAACTTTAATTTTTAAATTAAAATTTTTTTAGTATAAACTTTAATTAATTAGATTAAAAATAAAATAACATTATTTTAAATATAATTAATTAATATAATATTTATATTATTAATTTGATGTAAACTAAATTAAATTAAGTAATTGAAGTGGGAAGAGTAAAGGTACTAACTTTCCCCGTACAGATACATCAAACCCTCATGCCTATTTGGTCAGTTTTACTGTAATATCCCTACACAAAAGTACGGCTTTATTCCATGCTCACTCCTCCTCGTACCACATTCCCAAAGAACCTGAGGGGCATCATCGTCATTCAAATGACTAAAAAGTTTTAAAGGACAGTTGTAGTAATGAATTAAGAGGGACAAAAAGGGGCAATACTTTTAACTCACATTTAATACATAATAATTAATTTTTAAAAATAATATTATTTGAAAAAAGATAATTTAAAAAATCAAAATTTAATAAAATAAAATAAAACTTAATTAGTAAATCAAATCAAACCAACCGGACCGAGCCATTACATCAACCTAAGTAGGGGGTTGTTTGGCGCGTATATAAAACAGCATAGAAGAGAAGAGCGAAAGATCAAAACTATCACTTCCCTTTGAAAAGCCAAAGCAAACACAGTTATGTCTTTGTCTTACGAGTTGAAAAAATTAAAAAAAAAACTAATAATAATAATAACAAATATGATGTTTTATTTATTTATTTTATTTTCTTAGTTTTTCTCGATCGCTGTTTCTTTCGTTCTCGCTTGTCGCTTCGTGTATCTCTCTCTACAAAGGCATACACAGACAGATAGAGGTATCCAGCTGATCGGAGAAGCAGACTCCGGTTCGGTTCGGAGAATTTCGGGATGGCCCGGTACAGTCGGATCCAGGAGGGGTCGCCGTCCGATCCGTCACCGGAATGGACGGTTCCGGTGCCGGGAACGGGGCTCGAAGGCGAGTTTCGTTTATTTAACCTACATTTTGCGAGTTATGTTCTTGTTTAAAGGTTCGTTGAATGTTGGTGTAGAGTGGGTGATATGATCTTTTTATGTTTGTTTTGGTGTGAATGTAGAGCGTGGTTGGCAGTCGGGTGAAGGGGAATCCGGGTACCCAGAACGACCCGACGAGGCCGATTGTCTCTACTACTTGAGGACCGGGTATTGTGGGTACGGGTCAAGGTGTCGGTTCAATCATCCACCTGACCGCAGCGCGGTAATTTTGTTTGGTTTTTACTCCAGTTTGTGGGTTTTAGAGGTTTATTGGTTCTAATTGTTGTGATCTTGTGGTTTTCTTGATGGAGTTTGGATGACTGAATGTTGAAGTTAGTGTGGAATGGTTTTATTTAGTACGTAGGTGTTAGTGTAGTAAGGTGTTGGTGTAGTAAGATCTGCGCGCGTGTGTGTTTGTGTTATGTGTTCGGTATAATTGTGCTTATTGCTTAATGCTGAATGATGATGATGATCAGGTGATGGGAGCAACAGCAGCTGGAGAAGAGTATCCAGAGCGTTTTGGCCAGCCTGTTTGCCAGGTTAATCCATTTGATACTTTTGAGACTTACGCAAGTTGTTAATGAAAATGCTTGATTGATAGTTGAACAATGTGCAGGTCAGCTTTTGGTTATGGTTGATGTTTCTGGAATTTTAGTGATTGTAGCTATGCTGTTTCTGGCTTGATTTTGCAGTATTATATGAGGACAAGAACATGTAAATTTGGTGCTTCCTGCAAGTACCACCACCCGAAGCTGGGAGTTGGTTCTGCTAGTCCCATTGTACTAAATAATTATGGATACCCATTACGTCCGGTACTTGTGTATTTTTTTTTATCATTGACATTCTGTTTCTTGTAATTTCTTTCTCACATTTGCTACATGTTTTTGAATCTGAAACATTGGATGTTTAATTGTGCACAGGGTGAAAAGGAGTGTACATACTATATAAAAACAGGACACTGTAAGTTTGGTGCGACATGTAAATTTCATCATCCACAACCAACTAATGTTCCAGTTCCACTACAATCATTGGCTCCACAAGTTGCAAATGCACCCGCTCCTTTACCAGGACCTCCATTGTACCCAGCGATGCAGTCTCCATCTGGTCCCTCATCTCAGCAGTATGGTGTAGTAGTTGCAAGGTCACCTTTGATGCATGGCTATGTGCAGGGACCTTATGGTCCTATGCTGCTTTCTCCTGGTGTGGTTCCCTATCCAAGTTGGAGTCCTTACCCGGTAATTCAGTGAAACCTTCCTTTATTTTTCAGAAGGTTTGTGGCATTCTCCCTAGATATTTTCATTTGAACTGTGATTCTTGTGCAGACACCTGTAAGTCCGGGAGCTTCTCCTAATACTCAGCCTGTGGTAGGTTCGAATTCTGGCTATGGGTTAACACAACTATCTCCTTCAGCACCTGCCTACACAGGAACTTATCAGCCAACACCTACTTCAGTTGGTCCTGCAAGCAGTAGCCAAAAGGAACACTCATTTCCAGAGAGACCTGGCCAACCAGAATGCCAGTATTACATGAAAACTGGTGATTGTAGATTTGGATCCTCTTGTAAATATCACCATCCACCAGAATTCATTACACCAAAAACAAATGTTATCCTTAGTCCTATGGGTCTTCCTTTACGTCCAGTAAGCATATTCTGAATCCTTTGTGTTGTGATGCTTTCAGTGTTTTAATTTCACTCAGGTATCATGTGAGTCAAAAAATGATCAAATAATCTCTGATGGCTTATTAAGTATCATCTAATGCATGAAGTTTATTGCTGTTTTCTTATTGGCATTGTTTAAGCATCTGTCTCTCCAAAGGTTTTGATGGGTAGTAAGCTGTTGCATGTTTGTTGAAGCTTAAATCTTCTTAACAATTTGAAAAACATTTGGGAGGGAGTGACCTGGTACTTGCTTTTAATGTGGATGTTCTCATGTAAATGTTCTCTTATGCCAAATCTTTTTAATTATTATGTGTAAAAATTCTTTATAGCGTTCCATTCTTGCTGTGCAATGCTCAGATTTCTGACATTACAACACTGAATGCTCTTTCACTATTTTCTGCACATTCCATCGATCTTGCCTTTTTCAAACAATTTATTTGGTTGCAGCATTTCAATTTTACAGAATGGAGAGTATACACATTATCAATTTGAACTAATAAATATTACTCTTTTAATACAATAGACAAAATATGTGAGCAGTTCTTCTTACAGTATTCAATACCTGGGAGGGTTTTCATTCTTTCCATTTTCTTGCTTCCTAGGTTCCTTGATTTGATTGTTCTCTTTTGATATTTGGTGGTTGCTTTTCTTGGGAGGGAAAGGTAGTGATTGCAGTCTAACACAACTACATGCCATGTTTCCTTCATTCAATTTTTTATCCCTAAAGTTTATGCATATTCCATAATTGAATTTCAAACAATAGTTTAAGTTGGTCTCTTGTGATGTTACTGACAGTTTCCCAGTAATTAAACTTTGTGGAACAATATCTGGTTGAGCTAATATATATCTCTTATTCCAACCTTATAGAAGGCTATAACATGTGGGCTCTAAATCCTATTTTGGACATAGGCATGCTTGCCTGAACTTATATTATAATTAGAGTTCTTGAAACTGATACTATTTTAATAATTTCATCTCTGGAATATGTTGAAATAATAAGAGGAAGATAGAAGAGAAAATTAACTCTCATAAATTTTTGTCATTTACAACAGTCCTATATTTACAAGAATTCTGGAAAAGGAAAATAGAATATACAGGAATAATCTCTATAAATTAGGTCCTTTTCAAGGAAATCCCACTAAACTAGGAATACACCAAAACTTAACCCGCAAGATTAGGAAATATAAAATTGTCAACAGTCTCCCTCAAGTTGGTGTATAGATATCTTGCATGCCCATCTTGCAAACCGAGACAGGAAATTGTCTTACTGCCAAGTCCCTTAGTGAAAATATCAGCCAATTGATTTTCTGAAGATACATGAGAAATGTTCAGAGTTCCACAGCTTATCTTTTCCTTAATGAAATGTCGATCAATTTCAAATATGTTTTGTCCTGTCATGTTGAATTTGATTGTGAGCAACGCTAATGACAGCCTTGTTATCACAGTATAAGGACAAAAAATTTCCACCCAACAATGATAGTTCATACATTAATTTCTGAAGCCATAACACCTCACACACACCATGGTCCGTTACTCTATATTCAACTTCTGCACTTGATCTTGCAACAACAGCTTGTTTTTACTCCTTCAAGTAACTAAATTACCACCTATAAATGTGCAATAGCTAGAAGTAGACTTTCTATCATCAGGAGATTATCTAATCCGCATTTGTGAATTCTTAAATTTTTAGGTGGCCATGTTTAGAGAAGAGTAACCCTTTTTCTAGTGCAGATTTTAAGTACCTTAAAATACAAAATACAACATCTACACTCTAGAGGATCATACATACACTGACTCACCACATTTACAGCATATGCTATATCAGGTTTGGTGTGGGAGAGATAAATCAACTAGTCGTTAAAATCTACCAATGTCAACAAATTTACCAGCTCCTCGTAATTTATGATTAGCTTCAATAGGAGAATCTACTGGTTTGCAACCTAGCATGATAGTTTCTTCGAGAAGATCTGAAACATATTTCCTCTAGGAGTTAAATTTTCCTTTATCAGATCAGGCAACTTCAATTTCAAGGAAATAGTGCAGCTTGCCCAAGTCTTAAATTCAAATTCTTGAGCTAGATATCTTTTCAACTGAATCATTTCGTCCATATTACTCCCGTTAGTATTATATCATCAACATAGACAATAAGTATTGCGATCTTACCAGTGCAGTCTTTGATAAATAAGGTATGATCAGCATTGCTTTGATGATACCCAAAACGACTCATGGCTTTCCTGACCCAATCAAACCATGCCCTAAGAGACTGATTTAAGTCATATATTGCCTTTTTCAATTGACAAGCCTTTCCTTCAGTTTTCTTTGCGTTAAATCCAGGGGCAAATTTCCATATAGACTTCTTTTAACTCCCCATGCAAAAATGCATTTTTGACATCAAGCTGTTGTAAATCCCATCCAAGATTAGCTGCACAAGACACAAGAATTCTAATTGTGTTCATCTTTGTCTGTGGAGTCACTGTTTATTCATATTTAACACCGTAGGTTTAGGTGAACCCCTTTGCAACCAATTGCGCCTTAAATCTATCAACAGTTCCATCAGACATCCATTTGCAACATACTGGTCTCTTTCCTGATGGAAGAGTAACAAGTTCCCACATTTTGTTTTTTGTCAAAGCTTACATTTAATCGACCATGGCATCATTCCATCTAGGTTCACTAAGACCTTTCTGCCAATCCTATGTTATAAAAACAGATGACAACAACAATACAAAGGCTCTATAGGAAGGAGAAGTGAATATATGAAACAAAGTTAAATATAGGAAGTGTGAACACCTTTTCTAACAGCAATATGGACATCAAGATCATCAGTAACAGAATTAGAGTTAGAAGGCTTAAGAGATGAAGGAGACTCACTGGATGATTCCACATGAGCTGAATTCAGAGTAGACGTTTGACTTGGTAGAACATGCTCAATAGCTTTATCTACATGTTTTCTTCAACTATATGGTTTCAAATCTGACTAATCTAGCATTCCATCTTTAGGTGTTTCACTCCCACTAGTAATGATTGGATTAAAAATCTGCATAGGCACACTATGATTTGGTGACTCCTCTTCTTCCTTTTTCTTCCCCTGAAGAGGGGATTGGGATGGAGAAAAATAGGGCTCTAATTCCCTAAAGGTGACATATATACTCTCAAAATTTTTTGAGTTGGTGGATGATAACATTGTAACCTTTTCGAGTTGCACAGTACCCAACAAACACACATTTAAGAGCACGTGGATCTAATTTGCTTGCATTTTTCGTGTGGACAAAACATACATATCCAAAAACTTTAGGAGGTACAGTGTAAGAATTTGTACCTTGCAACATTTCCAAAGGACTTTTAAAGCCTTCTGGCATTCTATTAATAAGATATGCAGCGGAAAGTACTGCATTACCCTGGTATACTTTTGGGACATTCATAGTGAACATGAGGACTATGCCACTTCTAATAAGTGTCTATTCTTTCTTTCATAAACTCCATTTTGGGCACTTGTATTAACACAACTAGTCAAGTGCAGTATTCAATATGAATCAAGATAGTCATGACCAGTACCTTCCATGTACTCTGTGCCATTATCAGTCCTCAAAATCTCTCAACCTTAGCATCAAATTATGTGCAAATCATTTTATGGAAAGATATAAAACAAGAAAATACATCATTCTTAGCTCACAACAAGTAAACTCATGTCATCATAGTACAACAGATTATAAAGGTGACCAGCTATCTACAACTAGAAAAGGAAACTGTTTCAATAGGACCCCATACATCAGAATGAATATTCATAAAAGGAACAGAACTCTTATTATTAATTAAAGGATAAGAACGTCTTGTGTGATTGGCAAATTCACAAGCATTAAAAAACAGTAAATCTAAATTGCACTATTTAAACAACTTTGGATATAATTTTTCTAAACATTCAAAGAATGGGTGTCCTAATCTCCTATGTATCTGAATTGACTGTTGGTTAGCAAACGTTGAATCTCCTATCATGGCTGGAGTCTTAGAAGATAGCAATGAGTGACTACTCCTATCTAGCACATACAAACCATCTTGCAGTCTACCATAGCCAATCGCTTCCCTATGCTCATTTCCTGAAATGCATGATAAGTAGGATAGAATTCTGCTTTACAATTCAGTTCATTGGTAAGGGAACTAACAGATAAACAGATTATTAGGAAAATTAGAGACATGAAGAACTGATGATAGTTTAATGGAAGGAGTACAATTAACAGAACCTGTGTCCAGATATTGGAGATAAAGAACCTTTTGCATTACAGATTTTATCTTTGCCTGAACATGGAGTGCATTTCGAAAAATTATTGGAAGAGCCTGTCATTTGGTTTGATGTTCTAGAATCTATAGCCCATGGATTATTATGAGTTTCAGAATTAGCAAGAAAAGCAATACCTGATTTGGAAAATTAGAAGAAGCAACAGTTGAATGTGAGTCAAGCTTAGACAAAAGATGTCATAGAATTTGCACTTCTTCCTTGGAAAGACCACCAACAATTGTTGTTTCTTCAGATACAGATGCATCTATAGTCTCTGACATGTTTGCTTGTGGCCTAGTGGAACCTATTTGTTTACTTCCACATCCTCTTGTCGGTCGACCGTGAAGTTTCCAGAAACTCTGTTTAGATGCTTCGGTATACCACAATAATCATATTTCAAGTGATCTTTATTTGATGGACCTGGTCACTTCCTTTCTCTGATTTACGAGTTTTGTTGGCAAGTAGCCTGCTTTTTCTATGGGATTTGTGTGTATCATGACATTCCTTCGGCTTTCTTCTTGTTGAATGTAAGAGTAAGCCTGTCTTACGGAAGGAAAAGGAACCTTACCCTGAACTTGTACCCGTTTCTGGTCATTTTCCATATTCAGACCAGCATCATAGACCCGTTCCTTTTCTATCAACATCTGAAATTTAACATCATCATGCTGGAAATCTTGATAATAGTCTAATTCTTGCCATAGACCACTTGATTCAGCAAAATATCGTGCTATGGTCATATCTCCTTGTTTAGTCTCATATGTCTTAATTTCGTATCTCATAGATCTAAGCATCATTACCCTCTTGAGAATAGGTCTGAGAAGCTGCACTTCAAATCTTTTGTGCAGTGTTGAATAGCAAATAGCCTTAAGCAATCTGCGGTTGCATCTAGTTGAGTAACCATGACATGACAAGGGAGTTTTCTGATTCCCATTGAGTGAGTGTTGGATCACCAGTAGCTGGCTTTGGCTTATCTCCCATAACATATCCATGCAAACCCTGAGCTTGAATGAACAATAAACAAGACCTGGTCCAAGCAAGGTAATTGGTTCCATCTATCTTTAATGGACTGATTTGCAGAGAAGGATTTTCAGCTATAGATCCAAATTTGACTCCAGGATTTTTTTTCTTCTGCCAACTTTTTCCAAGATGAACACTGTATTTATCAGTTGAGAGAAAAGGCAGCAAATTTATGCCCTACAGGAGGGAAAGGCTGCAGTCGGCTTTCAATATGAGAGTTAAAGTGACAGCGGTTTAGAGCATTAGCTCTGATACCACGTTGAAATAATAGGAGGAAGATAGGAGAGAAATAAAAGGCTCTCTCATATATTTTTGTGATTTACAGCAGTCCTATGTAAAGGAATTCTAGGAAAGGAAAATAGAATTTACAGGAATGATCTCTCTAAATTAGGTCCTATACAAGGAATTCTAGGAAAGGAAAATAGAATTAACAGGAATGATCTCTCTAAATTAGGTCCTATACAAGGAAATCCCACTAAACTAGGAATACACTAAAACTTAACCCGCAAGATTACGAATATACAGCTGTCAACAGCACATGTTTTTCTTCATGTGTAATGTTTTAGTATGTAATCTGTGTGCTCTTTTATAGACCATGTTCTTTTTTTCTCCTTACAGAAGACAGTTTTGCTTGATTAAGGTATTGATGAATGATACAGTTTATAAAGCTATTCAACTTCTAATGTGCTATTAGTTGTCTCTTCTCCTTTTTCGGTGAATGCTTACTTTGTTGCCTGTTTGGCTGTTACCTTCTAACATTTTTCTATGCTTGATATGCTTTTCTTGCAGCTGCATTCTAGTTCTTTTAATGGTTTTTATGGTTGATGCATGAAACCTCTTGCATTTTATTCAAGAAAGGCTTTTATTGTTTAGAAAATATCATTCAAACAGTTGATGGGAGATTTTGTAGTTTGTTAACGGTTTGTGCATTCAACAATATTATCATATCGCTTGTAGTTTTCGATTTATTGTTCACTTGGTAATTCATGACACTAGATTAATAAGCGTTCCCTTCTGTGAGATCCGTTTTCACCACAAAAGTAGAGTACAAGTTCTAATCTCAGCTGTCCTATTTAAGAATTGAAATAACATTTTCGTTTCTTCGTTATGGAAGTCAGTTAAGGAACTCTTTTCATATCCCAATTTTATCCGCTTTTAAGGGTTTCTTCTATGATTTTCTTTAGTTGTTAAAGACATATTGATTGATTATTAAAATTTGAGATTTCATGTAGATTGCCTATGCATTATGTGGATCAAACATGAAAATGTGTATAAAATCATCTAAATTTATTGTTATTTCATTGAGAAATGATGCCCTGTGTTTATGTTTTCTTATATTTTACTTCTGGCAAGTGTCATATGTGTTTGTCGTCTTTATTAGCTGAAGAAGTAGCTATATTTTTCTTTTCCATCTTTTGCTTCAACTTTTCACTGATTTATCATAGGGATCTAATGTTTTCCAATTAATGAGTTGGGAATTTTCATCTTTGAGATAGAGCCACAATGGAAGTCTGTCCTTATGATATGATTAAAGGCCTTTATTTGTAAATTAGCCGTCTTAGGTGTCAAAAATGTTTGTTCATATCACCTCGAGGAAATAGAAATAGGGATGCACTTACAACAATTTGACAGTTGGTATGTAATATATTATCTTTGTTCTATGGCTGAATCATATTTCTTCGGATCCTGTGCCCAAACGCTTTTCTGATCTCTCTCAAGTGAATGTGTAGTAACTTGTGAACTTTGAATTAAGGTAAGCTCTGCAACATGAGGTAGCAGATGAAACGGTTTTGACTCTCACCCTCTCTCTCTCTCTCTTTCTCTCTTCCCTTAAAACATATTCTTGTGGAGGTGTGAAAAATGCTTATTGAGAATTGTCAGTGTTTGGCATGCTCTTCTGTCTCTCTCTCTCTCTCTCTTCCTTTTAAGTTAATGTCTGTTTTGATTTCTTCATCTTAATCAGGGCGCACCACCCTGCACGCATTATACTCAACGTGGCCACTGCAAGTTTGGGCCTACATGCAAATTTGATCACCCAGTGGGTGGAACTCTCAGTTACAGTCCATCTGCATCTTCTCTTGCTGACATGCCGGTCGCACCCTATCCTGTGGGCTCATCCATTGGTACCCTAGCCCCGTCATCCTCATCTTCAGAGTTGCGACCTGAACTCCCCTCAGGAGGATACAGCAAGGACTCCAGTTCAACTAGAATGTCTTCATCAATTAGCACTTCAAGTGTTTCAGTTGGTTCGGTTTTCTCACAGAGTGGAACTGTTTCCCAGACAAGTGTGCAAAAGTCTGGCCATAGTACTGGCCCGTCTACTGGTGGCAGCAGCAGTAGCACAGAGGCTCGCTCATCAAGTTGAGGAATCAGATCAAACAACTGCCTTCCATTTCTCTTTGAATCAAATTCATGACATCATACTTTTTTTGTTCTAGCCCACAAATAGAAGACTTTGTTTCCCAGCTATGATGATTCCACAACTCAGGTCTAGCACACCGTAGTTCTGATAGTTTCCGTGTTCATATAATGAATAAGCTCTGGTCAACCTTCAAAAGGTCTGGCAAACCCCATATAGCCTTCCGCCTTCCTTTTGAATAATCATGATAGGATCTGCAGTTCCCTTAGGCAAAATTTGCTTCCACGTCTCCAATTCTTTTGGAGCTTGTTGTGTTTATTTATGCTCCCCTCTTTTCCAAAAACCAAAAAAGAAAAAAGTCATACACTGTTCCTCTTCTTCGTGGGCTGCATCTTCATATCTTATCATTTTTTCCTGATTTTCTTAAATCTGGGAACAAGCTTCCAATTTATCTAGTAGGAAATTTGAAGCTTTTCTTGTTCCCCCCACATTTTGTCTGGGGTTTATTTGTGAAAAAGAGAGTAATTACAGAGACTCATAAGGAGGCTTCTGAATGCTTACCTTTACATGTGATTAGGTACATATTTATGTTGTGACAATTGAAATGCTGGACATTGTTGTTGATGAATTTATTATGAAATACAAATATATGAAGAATCAGCATTTGACTGTAATAATCATTCTTCCTTTTTTACTTCATCAATTTTCTATGCTTTCAGGTACTTCTCTTAAAGTAGCAAGTGGATCAAAAACCTGATCTTAAATTTCATGTTACTCTCTAGTTGACGAGGGACTTGAAGGATTTGAGGTAGGAAAGTTGTTTATGATAAGCTTGTATGCTAGAGTTTTATTGCCTGAACTTGTGCATTTTTCAGTTGCATACCTAGAGTTTATGGATAGTATAACCAACGGAGTCTTATGTGCATCCATCTAGGCAACACCACTGACACCAACTTGTGCTCAAAAGGAAAAGTGTTTTTTTATTTTTATTTTTAACGTGCAGCTTTCATGTGTTTTTAGTAACAAACACCACATTTCGAATGGCGAGACGGGAAGCCTTGAAAGCCTATATGAAAGGCATTTGTGGTGTTAGTATAACACTTTTCATGTGCTTTAACTCAAACTAGTAGAAGTTAGCTTTCTAAAAGAATTACACAGGGCCTCTTTAAGTAGGGTAGTATATGTGTGCACAGTTTCCACTATAATCACAATGATAGGAGGCATCTGCAAGAGAAAGAGAAGATGCATGTACGTGATAACAAGAGTGGAAGAGTTTTTTATGATAAATATGATGAGAGCATGAAATGTAAGAAGTAGCTTGAGTTACAATCCTATAACTAGTAGAAATAGTAAACTGGTTCGGGTCTAGTTTAAGCATTCAGACAAGTGGTCCGGTACTGAAGAACAATTATCGCCTCTAATCAGAAAAAGATTCTCTATAAAAATTAATTTTGTCCCATCTGTTAGAGCTTGAAAAACTCGTGTTAAAGTAGATTTTTCTTTTTGATGAATCAGAATTTGTTCAGCTAAAATATCAAAAGGACATTTTTGGCCAACACCGGCTGTCCCACCATAAGGGCAGACAGCCGGTGTCAGGAAGGCAAGCTTTCAGGAGCATAAGGCTAAGTTGTTGACATGTTTGCAGCATCTGATGTAAATAACTATTACCAAGTGATTTATGTTCATTAATGGAACTTGAAGCATTGCTGTTATTTGCATTGACTACAATCATTTTTGCTGTGAGAAAAAGAAACTATAATCATTGGCTGAACAAAGAAATGTTATTTGCAATGACTATATTTGTGTTGAAGGACACAAGAAGCAAATCGTAATTTATATAATACCAAAAGTTGCAGCTTTTATTTTTAAATAAGCCTGTAATTTTTTTAATAACAAGTATAGTTTTTTTAAAAAATTTTCTTGGAAGTTGTGGATGACAGTTTTGGCTTAGCCTAACCCAGCTCATGGTCAATGGGTTAGGCTCGGTTTTCTAAGCCAATCAACCTGAGGTCCAACGGATAACGACAAAATGACATTGTTTTGTCAAAAATGATGTTTGATTTTTTCTTAAAATAATAATTCTAGTTAGTTTGGATTGCGTTGTTCGGTTGGATCTGGATTATATGAATTCTTAAATTTTTGTGAATTTATACATCTAGGAGAGACCATATGAATTCTCTTAACAAAAATTCTAGTTGAGTTCCTAAATTGAATAATAACACTTTTGATTTTGGAATTTACCACAGAAATTCGTAATTCGGCGGTAAAAATAAGTTCAAATCATGATTTGTTAAAAACAATAGCCTTTTTGACTAAAAACTGGAATTAAAAAGAATTAGATACCCAAAAGAAGAAAATGAACCATTTTGGGTCAACAGGCCAGGTAATTTTTTTAAAAGATCCAGCCTGAGCCCAAGTCCTACCTAGCTTGGGGTTTGAACCTTATAAATAAAATAAAATAATTCTGCATTTTTAATTTATAAAAAAAATTGGGCTAAACCTAGTCCAGCTCGAGCCAAGTCGGATTCAAGGTAGGGCCTGCTGTCTCAGGCCTGGGCATTGCCATCCACACTGCATGAAAGTTCAAATTATGCAAATCCAACTACTTAATGCTAAATAGATATTTTGGCATGATTAAAAGTAATGTCATTTTCTCCATTTCAATAAGAAAAATGAATAGACAGATGAGAAGAAAAAATATACGCGTCATATTCATTTTTGTCACTTTTTTTGCATTGATTCTAATTCAAGTAAACAGTGTACACATGTTATGCCTAATCTCATCTGTAGACTGTAAATTAATTTGATCTATCAAGAACACATTAAATTTCAACTTAATATTTGAAATTTCAAATTTAAGTTGAAAAAATTATCAAAGAAGATCAAAATTACATTCAAAATTTTGATTAATTAAAGTTATGACATTCTTATTTATCAATTTTACCTGTAGGCGTATGACTCTGATATACCATTTTCATATACGAGTACGACTCTTTTTACCATTGACTCACCGCCATTAATCGATAATCAAATGACCTATTTGGCTACAAAACCTTACTAAAATATATCCAGCTAAAGCTTGGGAGGGATGGCTGAAGGCCGTCAATTTGATCAATGAGTTGAAGAATTTATTGACCGAGACAGCATCATTTGGTAAGTTATGCCATCCCTAATCACACAACAGTTGGAATTATGTTTTCCTGTTAAAAGTATGGAAGTAGGCAAAAACATAACAGCAGCAACAGTATTGCACACAATCAAAGGCAAGCTATTACATGATAGCAGCATCTAAATCTAACATCAGAAACGATAATTTGAGTGAGCATTAGTTACATTTTTTTCTTCTCTTGCAGGCAACCATCAAATACAATTAACAAACAAGTACTAATTAAGTCATGCCATAGCTTAGAGATGAGAAGACATTGATACAAGACTGTCCCCCCTTTTGGACCTCGTCACAGTTCGACTTGAAAATTTTGCCAGAAGGGTGCACAATATATAAAAATTTTCCATACCTGGCTCTGAAGACAAAATGTACATGTAATTCGGAGCTTCTGTCTCCAAGTAACTGGCAAAAGCTGCACGGCCTGTGGCATTTTATACACACCCTTGTGCTGCTACATCCGTGGTGCTATGCAGTCATCCATTGGTGGACTTTGCAGTAGACATGGGCAGAACAACTATTGGTCAACTAGGCCAAATCATGCCAAGTATCTGAACAAATTGGGGTTATCCTTGTCTCTTTCAAGATAGTCTCTAGTAATTAGATCTTCAATCCGCTTCTTAATTGCCTTGAAATCAGGCTGAAAAAATGAACAAGTCGATATAAATGGTTGAACTAGAATTGGTAAAGAAACAGAATTCATCTTGGAATAATTTAAGATAATTTTAAACCTTGAACATGCGGCCCAACTGCTCAACGCACTCCATCACTAACTGTTGGTGACCCAAAACTTTCCGACTTTTCATTATACGGACAATGGAGGCATCAATGGCATAACGTCTATCTTTATCAACATCTTCAATTACTTTCTTCTTTTCATCCACAGGAGGTAGTGGAATCTACAAGTTGAATTTAATTACCCAAGTGTGAAACACCTCAACACAATCACATAATCAAACAAGTTGTTCTTCAAGGTCCACGCTTACCTTTATCCTCCTCATCTTGTCTGTAAACTTTGAGTTGAACTCAAAGCAATCTGTAGGAGAGATTGTTTTTGTGTTTGGCTCTTTGTTTAGAATCTTGTACTTAGCACATGATAAAGAGTGAAGGAGTCTGACAACATCATCATCAGTCAAATTTAGCTGAGTCATTATCTCTGAATAACTCAACCTATCTGAAGAGTTGAAAAGCAACAGTGCTGAAGCCTATGACAACACAGGAAAAACAACTTTATATATCAGAGACGCTGATCTGCCTACACCACCTCAATCTGACGAAAATAAGCAAATAGAAGTGTATTTAACTATGGAGATATACCTGATATGTTGTCACGATTAACTCCATAGTCTTTGGTTCAAACTTCCCAATTAGATTACAAGTACCCAATGAGTATATCCAGGTAAGTTTTCTGTGCTTTGTCTTTGTTTGATAAAATTCCCTGAAAACCTCAACACATTTGACCTAAATTCATTCAACACCGAGAGAAAAGAGTGAGTAGCAAATATGTAACAAATCCAGCAAGAGATTTCTAAATCTTTTGTGCCAAGAAATCACATCAAATTAGCATACCATCTCTAAAGGAAGGTTCAAATCAAAAGATTTGTAACTTGGCCAAAAGCCAGTTGTTAACACGGTAACTGTCAAGTCAATCCCTGGATTCGCATTTGGATAGTTGCTTAAATACTCCTCAAAACTACTTTGATTCTCCCTTGCTAATGTCAAATCCGTAACCTACGAGGAAAACAATTATTGTGAGAGAAAATTGCACCCAATTTATAGAAACATTAGGAATTTAACTGAAATAAGGTTCCTCCTCAACAGCTCACCATGCCCTCCATTTTTGAGGTGAACTGGGCACCACATTGCTGCTTCAGCTTTGTCAAAATACTTCGTTCATGATCATCATTAGCACTCTTATCAAAAAGAAGACGTCGAGCAAGCTTTTTCCTAAGAAAAATTGTTACACCAAAGTAGTCAAAAAAAATTATGTCAAGAACTTAATTAAAGCACGATTCATGGAAAAGTTTATTCATTTACCGGTAAAATTCTGCAAACAAATCTTTATCGCTGATATAAGCAAGCAGCTTTACCACCTGCATAACACAAGCAAATTCAGTAATAAAGATCTGAATGTAATGCAGCCATGAAATGGAGGAATTATGAATTTAACCTTTTCCAGTGTTTCCTCAATCGCTTCATCACTCAGTTTCTCACTACCACCTTTCTTAAGAATATTATCACAAAAAGTGGCTAGTAACTCCGCACTTGAACTTCCTGCCACACCCTTGTTGCAGAAGACCTCAAAAGCTTCCTTGAGTGCCTACAGTGGATCAGAGACAGTTCAAACACAATGGACCACTAAGACTGAGATCCAACAACTAATTAAACTATCTGCCTAACAAACCTTGTGAAAAAGAGTGTGGTTTTGGAAACAATCACTGACATATGCCAAGTATTTGTCATGCAGCTCAATAACCTTCCTAACAAAAACCTGAACACCACCAAAAGCAGTTTCAACTCATTTAAGCTGTCCAGCAATCTGTGGTTGAAGAAAATCAAAAACCATTTACCTGTTCCTGCAAGCCAACTACGTCCTTCTTATCTGCCTGTAAAATAAAACAAGATGAAACAGATAGAAACATTGGCATCAGAATCAACTTCAAACAAAAGTCTTTAAATGATAGCGTTATCTTTAAAATAGAGAGAATTATGCAGTACCATAGCAAACACAAATTGCAAAATGAGTTTAAGATCAAAACAACAGAAAAAGTTTATCAACGGAGCGCAATTGTAGAAGTTTGTCTTAGGACATGCAGATATCTAGAATTCCATTCAGACATGACAATCAATACATGCAATCTTTAAGCGATACATCATCTTTATCAATGGAACATCAGTCTATTTAAGCATTAATTTTAAGGTTTCTATAACCACCATATCAGCTTCTTAGATTGAACATCAGTCTATTAAGCATCAATTTTAAGGTTTCTAAAACCACCAGTTCAGGTTCTTAGATTGAATTAGTTATGATTAATAAGGTACTGCCAATGGAGCTCTTTCTGGCCATTCCACAATCCAAGTGCACAAAGAAAAAGTCTACGGAAACATTTATTTTTTTGAAAAGAAAGTCCACAGAAACATTGTATATGTTGAATATAATTAATCATGATGGTTTCACATTGGGACAGTTTGTCCCATAATTCATATCATTCATTCAAAGATAAGGAACATTGTCACATGCTGGTTAAATCCCTTGACAAATCCTTAAAAAATTCCATTCAAGAGGATAATTTTCTTTTTATTTTCTCCTAAATAGAAGGATGATGATTGCTACACTGGAAATTTGATTCCACTTCGATGGAAAGAAATAGTCCAACATGGAAAATTTGATTCCACTTCGATGGAAAGAAATAGTCCAACATATCAATCGTATGGAAACCTACTAGCAGCTTATGTAACCATTGCAGAAAAGGAAACAAATTATTGAATAAGGACAGGAATAGCACAAACCTTCTTACTGCTGGCTGCATCTTCTGCATGTTTAACCAGGACTGTGCCTTCAGCAGTTACATGCTGCACAACAGGATGGAGAAATCAAAATAAAGGAGAAGGCGAAGGATAATACAAACAAATGCTGCATTTGTTCATGACTAAAGAGACAGATAAATAAAAGAGAGTTCAAGTATGCTAACCTGTTTAAAGATACTGGAAACAGGATCCAAGCCCTTTGGTATTTTGGAGAATAGCCTGAACATCCTTGATAGATCTTCCACCTAAACAAGTGTTAGAAAGAATAGAACACTAATCGTCATTTTCCATCTCTTACATTTGAATCACAAAATACAAAGGTTCAAATATAAACAGTATGCACCTTGTCGTCTCTAAGCAATGCATGGCATCCAGAGTGCTCTTTCTCAAGCAGTTGATTTGCATAGACAGACAACACCTCTTGTTGAACTTTCTACAAAGAGTAGAAACAACCAATATGAAAACCAAACACATCAGAAGAATAAAATCGTGGGACACAATCATAACTGTACAGTTTAGTAGATGTAAAGCTGCTTAAGCAGCGTCAACTTTTAACAATGTCCCACGTCAAATAAAATTTTTGGATTTCATTTAACAATTCACTCACCCCCGAAACTGTGAACTCAGAACAAAAGCAACTACAAACCTCTAGCAACTTTGGCTCGCTACTGGAATGCAAATAGTGAGAAACCCTATCTTTCTCCCGTTTTAAACACTCCTCAGCCTGGAATGACCAAGACAAATAATTAGGCAACTTTTCAGGTGGAATGAGCTCCAATGAAGTACAAAAAATCACATGCTCACTTTCAACATATAATCTGGACAAGAATCTTCCAGAATCCAGTTTGATGCCTTCCTTGAATAATAGGCAGCAGTATCTTTAAGCATGGCTTCCTCAAAATCATTTTCATAGTAATCCATCTTCCCCATACCAATCTCAACAAATATATCTAAAACATTCTTTAATAAAGCACGATCAATCTGTTCACCTTCCCGCTCTTGATCGATCTGTTTTAAGGTGAGGTTACTCAGCACCATCCAATAAATTCACTATAACCTTCTTCAGGCCAAGAACTTAGCAAGTAAATAATACAGTGGACACAAAATACACTAACTTACAAGAGATATTACAGCATCCCTCACTTTTCCATTCAGCTCTTGATAAACCTGGAAAACAATTGGAGAAAAAATCAGAAAGCAAACAGGAGATATGTTATTTTAGTCTGCTATCATCTTAAGTAGCAATGGAAAGAAGAATCTCCTGTGAAAAAGTTCAGCATTGACACACCAGATCACGAAAGCAAGTTAGTCCAACTTCATTGAGAGGTGGAAGTGATCTCCGAGCAATAAAGTATCGGTCAAGGTAATGGAAGAATCGAGAAAGCCACCTAACCATAACTTTATGGTTTGCCCACCTTTTGACAAGCTCTCTCAACATGAACTCATCATGCTTTTCCCTCAATGATGGCAATACCTGAACAAGGAATTACAAGTGGTACTCATTGTCACAGATGTAAAACAATTGGCGATGTCCCCATGAATGTAGCCTTAAATAAAAACACCACTTTAACAAAAAAGACATAAATAAAGACTCAATATATGATAATTTCATATTTTTGACAAAATCTGCTGGTTAAGACTAATAAAGTTGTAACAAGAAACAGCAATGCATGCCAATTTATTGACATACTAAGTTGAAAATGGATATTCAATCTTCTGTGATGAGGAAGTTAACTGAAGGAATTAAAGGAAAGAGAAACAACGAATGGATGAGAAAAAAATGTACTAAGATTCTTTCACCAAATCATTGTGATGCATATTCAGATGCAGAAAAGGCAGTAAGGCACAAATCTTCAGCTCAAGGGTAATACCAAAAGAGAAAACTTAAAGTTACTCGTTATCCTTAATGCAACAATATCCAATCAATTAACTGGATTACAAGATTTCCATGATCTCATAAATTCCCAGAAAATCTTAACAAGGAACAAAGCAATAATAAAATTATGGAAGTAGTCAACTTAATACATGAATCACCTTGCAGGTTAATTCTGCACAAAGAAATTATGTTGACGAAGAGACAATATTTACGTGTATGGATCATTACATAAGTTGAAAAAGCTGAATCAGTGTGTTCCTCACCGTTGACATAATATATTCTTCAAAAGACTCTCTGTATTTGTCATATAGCTGTTGTGAGTAATCATGAGGGGGCTTCTGTGTACACATATTATAGATGGTCCTGTGAACAAAAATGACGAAGTAAATTTAAAACCCACATCACAATTAATAACGTAAAAATAAGGAATTGCAGACAGAAATAAAACGATTTGGTAAAGAATGAATACGTGTAGAGCATCATGTAGTCCTCGGAGCTGAACTGTGATTCAGGTAGCCCTTCTAGGATGTTTTTCAGCTTTATAATCCCCTTTTGCATAAATTCCCATCCTTGTTCCAGGTCAATTGTTTTCCGCTCGTTCATAGTCATGTTGGCAACAACAATCAGCCACTATCTGCAAAATATCAACAGCAAAACAGTATAAATAAATCCAACTTCCAATCCTGCAAGAAGAAATAATAAGATTACCGAAAATGACAGACAATTGCACTTAAATCAAAATCAACTTCTAAGTTCGAAATTTTCGACCATGGAAAACCAAAGCCAGCACAATTTCCATTTTCCAGGTCATAAAACGCCAGAAATTACACTAAAACATAACCAAAACCCTAATTTAACAACAATCACCGAAATATCCCTTCCCATTTCCGGACCTAGAACAAACGCGGAAGTCATAAGAGCCCTAATACACCATCAGGTAGCAAACAAAACCACAAAAACAACTGAGATCTCCAAATCCTCGATCCTTAAATAAGCAGAGACCCCGTTCCAAGACTATAAGCTTCCAGCTTCGCTCCACGTCTCTCGATTTTCCACAAAAAAAAACAGGTCAACAACCCTAATCGGAGCTCGCAAACAACACATTACAAACCATAAACACATCAAATCCATCAAAGAACCATCAATCCGCACTAAAAAGGACGATCGAACGAGAAAGATCGAGAGATGCGAATCGGAATCAGAAAGTACGTATCGACACAGACAAGCAAAAGGCACAAATCCAGGGAGAGAAACCCAGCTAAGTGGCGAAGCCGAGAGGAATCCCTGACCTGAGAAGGAGGAACTAAGAAGGAAGCAGGAGTACGGCGGAGGGCGACCGGAGTTAAAGAGATTGTTGTGGAGGAGAAAATGATGGCTGTGCTGCGGGTCTTGGATCCTCTATTATTCATTCACTTTGTTTTTTTTTTTGGTTTCCTAATTCCTATTTTTCTATTGTTTGAGAAAAGTTGATTTTATGTGACTATAAAATTAATGTTGAAATTACGGAAACAGCCCTAAGGAGCAAATTAGATTTTGTAATTTCAAAATAAATTTATTAGTTATAATTCAAATAATTATAAAAATTTAGAGCTAATTATTCTATTTAAATTTATTAATTTCAATATTATATTAATTTTTTCTTTTTCCTCTTTTTTTTTTGCACACGAGGTGTTGTAGGAAGGTCCAACTATGAGAAGACATCTTTAAACGTTCCACATCCAGACTAATCCCCGCTTGAGCGGGGTAAGTCCCTTACGGAAAGCAAAGCTCTAACCTCAAGTTTTCATCAACTGCATATATAAAGAGGGTTTAAACTCACGACCTCATTTAAATCAAAAGAATCCCTTACCAACTCATCGTCTCGTTGGAGTTATTAATATAATCTTAACAAGCAACCTAAATAGATAATATTAAATATATGACTCTTTCTTTTTTATGGCTTCAATCACAAATAGATTAAACATATCACTCCTTAAACTATTTATCTTACTTAATACTTAAAACCGACATATCAAATAAACTAGAAATATTTTCTATTTATAAATAACCAAAATTAATTATAAACTCGTATATTTACAAGATGAATTTTAGAGTAATCGGTAAAATTACTTATTTACGACCATAAGGTAAAATGTTCAAATAAAAAAATAGTCTTTTTATAAACATACAAAAATAAGTAAATTTATAGAAATTATGTATCGTAAAATGACAACAATAATTATTCGGTAAAATTTTTACTAAAATGCAAAATTTAAGGTCTTGTAATACGTAACCTTACCGTTAACTGATTAAGAGGTTGTTTCAGTTTACATAATAACATGTGTATTAATAAATTAATATTTAATTATAATTTTTTCAAAATAACAATCTGGAGATCTAATTTTGAATTGCTTATATAATTCACAAATTATAATTTTCACCACGTATATTATATTATGTTATATGTTTAATATAAAGATAAATGGTCTTTTAGAACATACAACAATAATTAGTGTGTAGTAACAATAGTTAACCTAAAGTCAATGAATTAGGTAAGTTTGTACAATTCTAAATTAAATATTATTTAAATCTTTTGTTTATGATTTATATTTTAAAATATTTAATTAAAAAGTATTAATACGCTTATTCACTTCTATTTAATTTTCTAATAATAATATAACCCAATCCGACGTGATGTCATCCTTAAAACGTGACAGTATCTGGTTTCTCCTTTTTTGGTAATGAGAAAGGTATCACACATCAGTGACGCGCCAGCAAATTCGCTTATTTTCAAACCTCAGTTAATTCTGCTAAACTCCAGGACCACCACCACCAGAAGCCATTTTTAGCAACGCATGCAAGCCTGCCAAGCCCAGCCAAGTGATCAGTACCCTTTTTGATTATCTTACCACTTCATCAAATTCATCCTACGTGTAAATATCAGGGTCTGTGTGATCTTCTGTTTTAATTCTTCCACATATCAGTATACCGAGTTTTCCCCGCGTGAGCAAGCGTTATATATGTGTGTGCGTGTGTATTCTCCGTTTTCAGGCATCATCAACCTTATAGCAAGAGGAGAGAGCAGAGAAGAAAGCAGTAGACACACAGGTTGGTTCGTTCATGGCCTTCTTCACTGTTAGAATATCATTGCCATCTTTCCAATATCATCTATAGAGCTGTATTTCACTAACACAGTAACACTTGCCCCAGCACATTGATTTCCCTTTTTGTCCTTCACTAGTTCGTGTTTCTGTGTTGAAGAACGTTACTTTTTCTTTGTGTCTAAGAAGTTGGTCTAAAAGTTGTTACATTTTTTTATTTAGATGAAAAGGGTTTTGATCTTTTGGTGGCCATTTTCACTCTTCACTTCTCTTCCAAGTTATCTGTAATGTTTTGCTTAAAATGGAAAAAGAAACCAGTAGAGGGAAGTTCAGAGGAAGAGAAGAAGGTACCTAATTTGTTGTTCATTTTTGACAGGATGGAAGATGGAAATAAAATTGTAGAAAAGGAGAACAGATCTCCAAAGGAACATGAAATAATGGAGGAGATCGATTATGTGGGTGGGAAAAAGCTTAGGCAAAAAGATTCTTTCGATATGGAGTCTACTGGAGAAATGGATAAGTGTCATAGACAGGCATCTACCTGTTCTTCCAGATATTGAATTCTCTTGCTTTCAATAAATTAAATATATTTATGTCATATTAATCTTTATGCAATCTTTTGTTCTTCTGAGAAGTATTCTTATTCTTATCATCTACTGAAATTGATTTATAGGCAGAAATTGTACATTATTCAAACAGGATTTCCAAAGAAATTTGAGTATGACAGATAAATTGAGGCCACTAGAAAGTTTGAAGTTTATGCTCTAAGCTAAGCTACCTTACCATGTTGCTCAGGTACCAGGTTGGGGCACGATCTTGGCTCTTGCTTTTCAGTGCATAGGAGTTGTATTTGGTGATCTTGGTACATCTCCACTGTATACGCTTCCTGGAATCTTTCCAAATGGAATCAAACACAATGATGATCTTCTAGGGGCGTTGTCGATGATATTCTACGTAATCGTGTTCATAACCTTAATCAAGTATATCTTCATTGTGCTGGCAGCCAATGATAATGGGGACGGTAAGCTTTCTTTCCTTGTCAGGAAACAAAACTACCCTTTACAGTTTTCCATCCATATGACAGTAATATGATCTCGACAAGTTTATTGGGGAATGGAAAGTTGCTTTTTGATATGAAATTCATGTGTAGATTAAGATTTTGTCTGATGGAAATCGTTCCTTATGAGACGATCCTGATTGCAATATGGCCAAAACTGCTTCGAAAAGCCAATTAAGTAAGTTGGTTAACCTGATTGCAGTTTGTGATCAGAAGAATAGCATAAAGTGTATGAATCTTTGCTTCAACAGATCTCAACTAGTTCAAAATTTGTTCTATGAGATATTGTAACTCACCAGAATAGATGCCATTCGTTATGTTGTTTGATCATATGGTAACCAAGGCCATTTCTCAAAGATAGCTTTATTTCTGTCAATAAGCAGAGGTTTTGGTATTGCTTGTGATTGCAGGAGGAACCTTTGCCCTTTATTCCCTGATATGCCGGCATGTCAAGATCAGCATGATGCCAAATCAACAGGCTGAAGACAGAGAAGTGTCCAACTTCAAGCTTGAAATGCCAAATCGTCGAACTAGGCTGGCTTCAGCTGTGAAGTCCAAGCTTGAGAGTTCCAAGGCATGGAGTTATTTATTACTGATGATGACCCTGACTGCTGTCTCCATGGTCCTTGGAGATGGTATTCTCACACCTTGCATATCAGGTATTGAAAACTAGCTCCTCTGTATACAATTATATTCGATAAACCTTGATTACATTGATACAAAGCAGTAGCAATGTTTCATTCCCTTTTCATTCTTGGTGCAGTCCTATCAGCGGTTGGAGGAATTAAGCTAGCTGCGAGCTCCCTTTCGCAGGATGCCATAATGTGGATTTCAGTGGTAATCCTGATTTTCTTGTTCCAAATTCAGAGGTTTGGAACAGATAAAGTTGGGTATGCTTTTGCTCCAATTCTTTTGATATGGTTTGCATTTCTCGCTTGCATTGGAATCTACAACTTTTTTCGCTATGATCCTGGTGTAATCAAGGCATTAAATCCATGGTACATTGTAATGTACTTCAAGAGGAACAAAAAAGATGGATGGATTTCTCTTGGAGGTGTGATTTTATGCCTAACAGGTAAATAAATCTAGTCAAAGTTTGTAATTCCAAGTTTCATAATTACTATCTCCAATCAAAATATGAAAATTGAAACATTATAGGAATGGAAGAATTTATTGATTCCTCTGGTTTTTGTTTCAGGTTCTGAAGCCTTATTTGCTGATTTGGGCCACTTCAACATTCGATCAATCCAGTTAAGCTCATGCTGTGTTCTTTTGCCTTCCATCTTGCTGGCTTATTTCGGCCAATGTTCATATCTCCGCAAACACAGTGATGACATTCTTGATTCCTTTTACAAATCTATCCCAGGTGGGTATTTATATTGGTTCTAAACTTTGCCTGGACATACTTGTCCTCACGTTAGCTGGTTTTCATTAGCATACGTGATCCGTTCCTGAAACTCGCTCCGAACAGCAAGATTTCATATCATATAATTTCTTGACAACATTAATATGAATTTATGCTTCACAGGTCCATTGTATTGGCCACAGTTTGTTCTTGCAGTATTGGCTTCAGTCATTGCCAGTCAGTCATTGATATCAGCATCCTTCTCCATAGTTCAACAATCTTTAGCTCTCGGGTGCTTTCCACGGGTTAAGGTGGTGCATACATCCGAAAAGTATGAGGGTCAGGTGTATGTTCCAGAGGTTAACTTCCTTCTTATGATTGCTTGTGTAGGAGTCACTCTCGGTTTCAAAAGCACAATAGAGATTGGCAATGCATACGGTAATCTAACAATACTTCAATATGACTTAGACTGAAGAATGTCTGCACTCTTTTATTCATTTAAGCCCGAACATTTCTTTTTGGTGGTCATCTTACAGGACTTGCAGTGGCATTTGTGTTTTGTATCACATCAACTTTTCTTATTCTTGTGATGGTCATGATATGGAAGACACACCCCCTTCTAGTTCTGCTATACATGATAACGATATGCGCCATGGAGTTGATCATCTTAAGCTCAGTATTTTACAAGTTCGTTGATGGAGGATATCTTCCGTTCGCATTCGGCCTCATTATGGTGATCATCATGTTCATATGGCAGTATGGTTACCGAAAGAAGTACCAGTACGAGCTAGAAAACAAGGTCTCATCAGATAAGTTAACAAACTTAGCCTCTGACACGAAAATACACCGTCTACCTGGTCTCGCCCTGTTCTACACCCAACTTGTACACGGTGTATCGCCTATATTTTCACACTACGTAGCCAATGTTCCTGCACTGCACTCAATTCTCTTATTCGTATCAGTCAAGACATTGCCTATCAGCAGAGTTTCCCCTGAAGAACGATTCCTGTTCCAACGAGTCGGTGCTTCTGATCTCATATTCAGATGTGTTGTGCGGTATGGTTACTGTGACCCTGAAAGGAACAAAGAGGGCTTAGAGCAGATTCTGGTGGATAAACTGAAGCAGTTCATAGAATTACATGAAACTGATAGAGAAGAAGCATCAAGGCAATTGGCAATGGTGGACAATGCATTGAGGGAAGGTGGGGTTGTTTATCTGATGGGTGAAGGAGAGGTGGTGGCTTCAAGCAGCTCCAACTTTGCCAAGAAATTTGCCATTGATAGTTGCTATAACTGGTTATCAAGATGTGTGAGGCAACAAGATGAAGTTATGCGCATACCTCGCAAGAGATTAGTTAAAGTGGGAATGACTTACGAGGTCTAGAACCCAAACTAGTGGCAATTTATTACAACAACAATAATAACTTCCGGGAAAAATTCTACTAAAATGCATGATAAAGGAAACCTCATAAATAAGCAGCCTTATCGTATACTAATAAAGACGTTGTTTTCGATATATATGATAGCAAATTTAGTTAGAGGACTAGTTGAGCAAGTCACATGTTAAATCCTCAAGATATTTAGTTTTTCAGGCTTGCTACAGCTGAGTGAGTAAAAAGGAAAGTTATTATTTTCATATCTCTATAAATTTCTTACCAATGTAACAAAACATAAATGTTCCAAAATAGGTGCAATGCTAGGATATTTGATTCTTAATACCTAAAAATTTTGCTAACCAATCTTTTTTGCTTTTTTATATATCTTTCAGAACTTGAATTGTTAATATATTTAGAGACAGTTTGACCTTATCTAAATTATTTAAATTGATTTAAACTAGTAAAAATGATATTGGATTGACTTATGTAAAACCTAAATTTTTTTGCCAATAATTTTTAAATTAAATCATCAAATTTGAAATAATTATTATAATTACAACAACAAATAAGATTGATTGTCAATTGAAAATTAAAAATGAAAAAATTTGAAAATAATTGATAAGTTTTGGAGAGAAAAGTAGGAGGATTACTGTTAGATCCCTAATTCGTAATAACGGAATCGTCCGGGCATTGGCAAGCCTTGACCAGTGTTCGATACGCGGGACAATGGAACATGGCAAAGACTTGCGAGGAGGCAAGGAGGAAAAGGGACAATGTCAAGCATTGGCATGCATTGGTGCACATTGGTGGAAATCTTTGACGAGATACAAGATTCGGATGTGAGACCAAAAGAAGGCTTGAGATGGACATCGAGTAGAAGGTTAGTTGGATCACATGCATGATAGGAATATACGAGAGTTTCAAGGTGAATTAGCAAGTAGATCAAGCTTGAAACAAGTTTTGAGAGAGTTTCAGACCTTGTACGAGCTGATTTAGCTAAGGCTGGGTTCTTGATAGACTAAAGACTTAGTATGTACTTAAATGGACGGACCATAGCTAATGAAGTTGTCACGAGTAAGTATTGGATCGGACTAGTTTACTATTGGCTTAGATGACTCGTCATCAACGGATAGAGTTGAGAAGATTTTGGATGATGTGGAGGATAAGATCACAGTGGATGAACATCAGCTCTAAGAGATAAAGATCATAAGGAAAGATCATCTGAAGATAGAGGGAGATCTTCGTAGATATAGGTAGATCATTCCTAGATAGGTGTAACTTTTTTATCTTATTATTTTGATTTAGTTTAATCCTTTTAGATAAAGTCCTAATTGGATGTGGATGTTATTACAATTTTCCTCCAAGGCTTTTAATTCTTGGGTTCTCAGACACAAGATTTGTTAGCTAAGAATGACATTTATGAAGAGGTGAAACATGGGGGATTAACGTAAGGAAAAGTAGGTGGAGTATGTGAATTAACTAATTCGAGAATCTGTACTGAATGAAGTGTAGCGGTAGGAGTAGTTGCATTGGAGACATAATCACGTAACCAAACAGATCTAGTCGTGATTCTAGAATTCTTTCTTGGTGGTGTAGATCAATGTTATGAATACCGTACCGGGTTCGGTACCGGATTGGGTTCTAGAAAGGAAATGTAATGGTACCGGGTACCGTTTCGAGAAATTTTTTAAATTTATGAAATAGTCCCTAAAATTTTTAAAATCTGCAAAATAGTCTATATTGGCATATTATACAGTTGTACTGTATACTTTACTAGTTTATTGTTTAAATCAACCATGTTTTCATAAATCTTAATAATAAATAATAATGACAATTATTTATTTTATTTTTTATATATCTTTATTATATTTTAATTATTTCTATATATAATAATTATCTAAATATAATAATTAATTGTAAAATAATGA
>JAOQMQ010000196.1:40194737-40207510 GCA_027563845.1 Erythroxylum subrotundum
ATTTTTAAGTTTTATTTAATTTATAATTATTATTAATAATAAAATATTTATTATTATTTTAAAAACTTTGAAAAAAATGGGTAGGAGGGAGGGAGGGAAATTTTGAAAATTTTGCAACAAAGTTTCCCAATTTTTTAAAATTTTCGATACCAGTCGGTACAGCCGAAATTGACCGGTACCGAAGACGAGATCCGGGTATCGTTATCCGACCGATACGGAACGGATCTCAAAACGTTGGTGTAGATGTTGTTTTGTCTAGTATATGGTTTAGGTCATTAGGCTATAGGTTACGGTTCAGTGTTTGGGGTATAAGGGAGGACATGTTCTTAACATTTGAGTTGTTAGAGTAAAGGTTGGGATATTTAAGATCAGTGAGTGTGTCAAGAATTGATTGCAAGTCAACAGTATCAGGGTGAGAAACAAGGGGTAGTGGTGTGGTTATGGTAGAGTCACTGTGAGGTATAATTTGAAATGGAAAGATTTTCTCATAAAATAGAACATCTCTGGATACAAAAATCTTATAGGAATGGAGATCATATATTTTGAAGGCTTTTTGGTATGTGACATAGCCTATGAAAATGCTCTTAAAAGCTACTATCTAAAATTTATCTTTATGAGGTGTGGTGTTTGTAGCAAAGCATAAGCATCCAAATGGTTTTAGGTTTGTGTAATCTGGTGGGCTATTGTATATAATTTTGTAAGGTGATTTCCAATGAAGTGAGGGTGTAGGTAGTCAATTGATAATGTAAGTGGCTACAATAATGGAATCTGCCCAAATTTCTTTGTTAACTTAGATTGGAACATTAGGGACCTGACAATATGTAGAAGATGTTTATGTTTTCATTCCATGACATCGTCCTGTTAGGGAGAATAAGGACATGACTTTTGATGCAATATACCTTTGTTTTGAAATAGTCTGGTGTAATCTGAATTGATAAACTCTGTACCATTGTCACTCCTAACTACTTTGAAAGTGGTTTGGAATTGATTTTCAACTAGGGGGATCAAGTTTGCGAGTATTTTATAGGTCTTTGCTTTATTCTAGAATAGGAAAGTCCAAGTAGCTTTGCTACAATCATCAACTACTGTCAAAACATAATGAACACCAGTAATAGAAATTGTTTTATATGGTCGTCGTAAGTCTATATGTATAAGGTCAAGGATATGGTTGGATATAGCTGAGGTTGTATTGAATGGGACACTCTGTTGTTTTGATATTTGGCATATGTCACAGGGTAATGCTATGCAAGACTCAGGATTATTTGAAATAGCTGAAATATGTCTGAGAATAGATTGGGGAACATGTCCCAGTATGATATGCCACAAATGTAAGTCTTGAGTATAAGCATTATTTGCATAATCACATGTTATTTGTTTATGGTAATGGACATCTAAGGCTTTAGGTTTTATTTGTTCGACTTTGAGTACAAAGAAATCAATAGTATTTTGCAAGAAGCTAGATTTGTCCAGCACATATAAACTCCCTATAACTCTGCCAACTGCTAGCACTTTTTCAATCATTAACTCCTGAAACAAGCAACAACATGGATAAAAAACAATCTTGATTTGGGTTGCGTTTGTGAGTTTATGAACTGATAATAGGTTGAACTTAAAGTTAGGGACATGTAATGTAGTGGTGAACATTTGGTATCTGTCAAAATTATATCACCAGTGTGGTGAACCAACTTGACATATCTATCAAGTAGGTATACTGGGATTAGTTCCTTTAAAGGTAGCGGTATGTCAAATAGGCTTAAGTTAGAGGTCATATGGTTGGAAGCTTTTGTATCAATAATCCAAGTACCAAATTCTATAGATGCAAAAGAATTAAATGTATGATTATGGTACCTACAAAGTCTCCCAAGTGTGCAAAGTTGATGTGGTAGTTGTCTACAGTAGCTTTTTCCTTTAAAAATTTCATCACTTCTTATTGTATAGCATTGGTTAATTCTGCAGTTAAACTAGGCATTTTTCTTTGGGCTTCATTCTCATCAATATCATCAAGTGGTGTATCAACCACATTTGCCACCAATCTTGATTGATTATTTCCTTTATGCTCCTTGATGTTTTTGAACCAGTCAGGGTAACCATGTAGCTTTAAGTAGGTTTCCCTTAAGTGCCCTTCGGTACGACAGTAATCACAATATCTGTTCTTCTTGGATTCCCTTTTCTTGTTATGCCACTGACTACTTTCTTTGGCCTCAGTCTTGCTATTCCTATTGCCTTTTTTGAAGCTTTGACTTGTTCTTATTAATATAGCACTTTAATCAGCGACATCTCCTATCACCATATGCATTTCTCTTTGTTTTTCAACCTTCAACAACATTGAGTAGGCCTTATTGATGTTTGGTATCAGAGACAGTCCACGTACGTTGCTCTCGTTGTCGCTGTGATCTTCTCCTTTGTTATACTCTATTTACGCTACAAATTATTGTAGCGTTTCGATCAAGTGTTTTTAATAGCTGGAGTCAATTTTGGTGCAGAAACCAATCCATTTCAAACACATAGAGATAAAAATGATGGAGATCCACTGCAGCTACAAGGATCAGACCATCCAAGTATGATACTTTTATCATCTTCTCTCATCGAAGAGAACTATCTCTCATGGTCTAGATCTATGCGAATATCATTAGGAGTTAAGGAGAAATTAGGGTTTATAAACGATAAATGTCTCATGCCTGAGGAAAGTAGTCTATAATACAAACGGTGGTTAAAGGTGGACTTAGTATGATGTAATCTGATAAGGATAAGATTATGATATTAGCTAGTAAAGTTCTATTAAGACTCTAACTTGGTCATCTAGAAGTGCCTATAAATAGCTTATTTGAGTCTTGCTCTTCTCAACAAGTGAGTGTGAGAGACACTGAGATGTACTGAGAAAGCATTTCTTTGTATACTTTGAGAGAAGTAATAAAGGTTGACGTTTGTCGTATCTCTTTCTTATTCTTATTGTTGCCATAAATATTTAGTTCTTTTGTAATTTTCTTGCAAGGGTGTGAGAGTGAAATACTAACGAGTAAGTTGGTCGATGATCGCAGGACAAGATTGAATCTTGCTTTAGCAGAGTTAAGTGAGATTGTTGTGCAAAGGAGTTGATGCATCTTGTGGGACAAGTTCGTGCTTGAAGGAAAACATTTGTAACAATTACCCTTATTGTGTAATCCATTATACATTCTGACAAAGAGAAAAAAAATTATTTAAATGACTATTTATGCTTTAAATTATTACATAAATTTCTAAGTTTTTTTTATTTTGAAGAATACTATGGCTCGGGAATTAAGAAGTAATTATCACAATTACAAAAATAAATAAGATTAAATGCCATTTGAAAATTGAAAATTGGATAATAATGTGATAACTTTGTGTAACCTAATCTAATATATATATAATATCTATATATATATATATATGGAGAATTTCAAAGTTTTTTATTTTAAGAAAGTATTATGACCCATGTATTTTGGCTAATTTTTCCTCGTATTACATGTAAAATTTAATTTATTCTAAGATATCAAAAAGGATATGATAATTATTAAAATAAAAATTTTCAACATTTGAGTATGAAAATCTTGTAATCAAATAATAATAAACTTTAGGGATAACAGATTTTAAAATTTTAAATCATTTGAGACTTTTTCAACTTAGTGTCCAAACTTTTAAAATATTTAATTGAGTAACTAACCTTTTATAAATTTAACAGCTTATTTCAAAATATTAGATTTGTTAGTATTTTGTTGATTTGGCTTACAGATTCCTTTCTGTCCATGACAAGTAAGCATTCACATGAAAAATTAATTACCAACTAAATTATCCTTGTGAACTAAAACACTCAATTGATCAATTGACAATTAATTTTACATCGACGCTTATATGTCATAGACAAAAAATATTGCTTAAACCAATTCAACATAATACTAAAAGACCTAATATTTTGAATTAAGTTGTTAAAATTATAAAAATGTTGGTTACTTAATTTAAAAAATTTAAAACTTGAACACTAAATTAAGAAAATCTCAAAAGATTAAATATTTTATAATCTCTTATCTCTAAACTTTAAAGTGCAACTCTTTTATAATTAATTCTACTTTCATTTTCTCCTTCTAATTAATTTACAATATGTCCTATAAGCAATGTTTGACCAGGAGTTAAATTTTTTATAAAAAAAGAAGTTTAAGGTTTAAAGGGTACAATCGATATTAGACTATTATAAAATTAATTAAAGATTGAATAAATTTGAATAATTTGAAATAAGATTGAATGAGAATATCTTTAATTTAAAGTTTAATTGAAAATAGAGACTTTTAAATGAAAACTAATTAGTTTATTTTGGTTTATAAAAATGTTTACGAAAATTGACTGATTAATTAATAAATTGATCGATTTTTAACAATAAAGATTATTAAAGCAAATTGAACAAAAAAATTAAAAACCGAACTAAAAAGTTAGTTGGCTAAAGGCTTTTATGATTAAATCGTCCGAACCGATTTAGTTATTTTAATCATACCTAATAAGTATAGGGCAATTAGCAAATTATTAATCTTCAAACTACATCTCCATTTTCCTTAATTCATAACCCAAAACTACAAAATCCATCATTTTCAATTAAGAAACTTTTTTAATAATTAACAGTTGCCATTTATAACATATCTTTCTCCTAATAACTTCCATCAACCATATGGTTTACAAAACAGTAGTCTTAGTGGTTTTTCATCAACAGTACCCTTACCAATACAAAAGAAAATGAAAATTATATTTACATGCATGTGGGAAAATAAAATTAAAAATATAAATTTATTGAGATATGTAAAATAAAACTGTGTACATAAACAAGTGAAATTATAAGACTTGTTAATACCTTTCAAATATAGAATTTTCAAATTTTAAGCAAGATATTAATCAGTACTTGTGACAGATAAGCAACCAGTGAGATCGTAGTATGCATGCATGCAAGCTAGAACCAGCTTTTATATATCGATCGATAGCTCTAATTAGTCTTGTTAACTCCATTCCAATTTTTTATAATATGAAAAGTCTAAATTAAAACTTAATTTTTAAAAATGTATACTTAAATTTAATTTACAGGCATTGATTTAAATTAAAATATCAGGTCCAATTAAAATACACTTATAATTTTATGCAAATTAGTTGAATCTAGCAATATTATTCTTACAATAAACTTAGTATATTTTATAAGATACTAGAAAAATAGTCCAAGCATATCTAAAAATACAAAGTTTAGGCTATGTTTGATTGGACGTAAGATTTTTAATGAAGTGTAATGTAAGTAAATGTAATATTAGAAAATTGTTGTTTGGGAGATGGATGGAAGGGTTCATAATATAATATAGTGAAATGTTGTTTGGAAGAAAGGTTTATAATGTAATATAGTGAAAAGTTGTTTATCATTTTACACTCCATCCTAAACCTCTTAAATTGGAGGTTACTTATTTTTACTGTTTAGAATGAAATGGGGTGTAATATGAAATCTTCTCTTTCATCTCATTCCATTATAATCCCTCCTCTCAAACGATGAAATAATATTTCATTTCATTCTATTCCATTAATAAACCATCAACCAAGCATAACCTTAGTGTTTCTTAATTTATCACTTGACTACAATTTATTTACTAAAACTTCATTTACATATTAACATCGTCATCGTCATCATTAGACATTACATATTAGGTTCAATGAAAGGTTTACTTGTTTGTCCTACTAAATCATATTCTAATTATTTGTTTTTATAATCATTTATTTGAATTAGTTAATCAAATAACTCTTCTTCTATTTTTTGAATTAAAAGGAGTGTGTATATACAGCCAAAATAGATATTCTTTCGACATTTTTTGTTCGTAAAGACCAAAGAGCTTATTGGCCGATGTATTCTAGGCTTTATGTTTTTGTCTACCTTGTTGTCTCATTCCTAGTCTTATAACTTGTGCATTCTTTCCATATCCGAAACCATTAAAGACTTTTGAAGGAAAGTTTAAGACAATAGATGCAATCTAAAAATTCTTGAAACCCAAATAGCATAATTCCTAATCTTTACAAGATATGTTCAAATGGTTAATTTTCATATTTCTTTAGTTTTTTGGTTTTCAAATTAACAAGTATTTTTCACAAGTTCGATTTTATAATACTAATTTTATTTTGAGTTTGAGTTTAAAACCCTCTTTGTAAAATTATCTATGAAATTCAAAATTTAATTATTTTATTTTAAGTATAACTTGTTTATAAAATTCGAAACTTATAAACCCTAATTTTAGAAGATCTATTCAAACGGATTTTATCATGTTCATAAAGAATTTTTATGTTTTAGTTTTTATATTAAAAGAAAGTTTCACTCACACACACACATATATATATATATGATAAAATTCTTTTTATAAATATGATTTTAGAATCTAGTTTTTAATTATTTTATTTCGAACCTAATTCGCCTGTCGTTACAGACTGTCTGTCATTACAGACTATACTTCTCGGGGAAGTTATTCTACCCTAATTTTAATTAAGAGAACCACATATTTAGAATCTTTAGATGTTCATGAAAATTATTTTAAGTGTTACAGGTTAATGTATCTAATTTGGTTTTGCTAAATGGTCCCCCACTCGCATGCGAGGTTAAAGAAACCCTAACCCTAGAGGTTACTTTACCTTCTCTTGGTCAACACACGCACAGTTCTGGTAGATGGAGACATGGAAGTGGACTTTTGGGAAAAAGAAAAAGAATATATAAGCCAGAGATTACCAGACAATGACTTCATAGCAATCGGTTATAGGAAACTAGAGACTGTCCCCAGACAAGGGGGACTGATAAGAACAAAGATTCATCAACACAAAGTACTGTTCATGACAGATCAACAAATTCTTGATGAAAACGTCAAGAACATTTGATGTTGATGCAAGAACAGTGATGGGAATTAACCTCAATCGTCTGTTGTTCCTCTTCGTTTTGTTCAAGAAGAAGAAATTTTACCAGTTTTTTTTACCTGCAGAAAAAAAAATGATGAGCATATACTGATTCGATTCTGATCAAACTCCTGGAAAGAATCCCAACCCTGCTCCAAAACCCGAAGCTAGATTGATCAAACAAACACTGGAACAGATTGGTAAACAAATCTCAACATACGAATCCTACAATTACAGATCATTCTCTCTGAAAGTTGTCACTATGGAGCTGATCTTGACTTGTTGCTATGCCGCTTCTCAATAGCATCATACTGGTTATTTCTTGGCTGATACGAAGAAGATGGTTCCTCCTTTTGATCTTCAGGATTGCTATTGCTAACCTTATCACCTTCCAATTCTCGATATCTTTGAAGATACCTTACCAAAGGTCCAACGTAGTCATCGAAACCAAGAGCTCCCATAGCCCAGCAAACATCATCTCCATTCACTGTCTTTCTTCTTTCCTTCTTGCACTTCTCTGATGCTTCACTGGTCACAAAGCTAATGAACTCCGACACACATTCTTGCATCGTTTCCTTGGCTTCCTTCGAGATTTTCGCGTTCGCTGGCAGCATCTTCTTCATTATCCGGCCCACGTTCGCTATCGGTAGCCACCGGTCTTGCTCCTTGATGCTTCCATCTTCACTTGAAGCACTAGCTCCCGGATGATCCACCATCTTCAGATGCAATGTAAAGGTAGCTGTCTACTATGCTTCTTTAACTCCCAAACCTAGACTAGTTGTTTATAGGTAAATTCCAACCATATATTATACAATAATACAGTCTTTTATCTTTAAACCGGTCAAAGTTGTTGTCTATTGCAGGCCTAAACTCTTAAAATTCTTTCTCCCTGTGTTTAAATTCAAAGAATTTAGAATTGGATTAATAATAAAGAAACCAAAAAAAAAACATGCTTTTGATTTGGTACTTACATGCTAGTGACCATGACTTGTGTTATACCAAGTTCAACTTGTCATGAGAATTAGCAGACCAATATAATTAATTTTGTTTGTTGTATCAGTAATTAATTAATTAATAGAGTAATCGTGATTAAAAAATAGATTAATTTACCATCAATTTTATAATCCGAGTATTCATGCTAACAAACTTTGAATTGTTATTTATTTTTCTCCTTTGTTAATATCATCGAATCCATTCAACTGAGATATCGATTATAAAACATCTCAAATACAAATTAATTAAATTTAACGTTGCGAATAATCTAAACTCTCGTAAATTCTATATTTAAATTAGAAAGAGAAATTTTATTAACCTAAATTTTTAGGGTTTAAACAATGGATTTGTGTTGGATTGTGACAAGAAGCAGTCCTTAACAGTTAATGAGCTCTAATGTTGTTGAAACATCCACCATTTCTTTATAATTGACTGAGTCTGAGTTTCACTTTGACATATCCAACATTAGTTTTTTAATTGGATATTTGAGTAGTATAATTTGGCTCCAATATTGCTTGGTGGATTTGGGTTGTCTGTTCAAAGTAAAGAGCTGTATCTAATATAATTACATATCATATATATATATCTTAAGAAGGTATTATTTGGACCGGAGTTGTACCAAGTCAAGTGGAGGCCTCATAATTAAGTACATGATCAGCATTAAGTTGTAATTAGCTTGCATTCTATTGGTATAATATCAAGTGATTATTTTTTTATTTTCCACCAGTTTTCTATAATATTTTGAAGATTAAGTAATTTTAGAATGTCACTTTGTTCGTGTTGCTTCGTCCATATGACTATGGAGAAGAACTTGAATGCTAAAAAAAAAAAAAAACTCTGAAGGGATAAAGATTGTTTATGTGCTTATCATTTTAAATCGTTATGTTCTACAAACTATGGAGGTCTTCGGCAAACAACTTATCAACTGTTTTTTAGCTTATTGACTAAAAGTTAATTTTTTAACTATCTTAAAAAGTTATTGATGTGTTTGGTAAATGACTTATTGGTTAGCTTATTTAACTCAATTTCTAAAAGCTTCGTAAGAGGAGCTTTTGGAGTTAACTGTTTGTGTAATGACAGTATTGCCTTTTACTTTACTCTCTACTTTTACTCTATGTGTTTTCAAAGTTGGCTTTTTTGTCATACTGAAGTTTGAAAGAATATAATAAAGGGGTTAATTAAACTTTTTAATATTTATTTAATTTATAATGTTAGTTTACATTTAAACATACCATAATATTAAGTTTTTGAGCATAAAGAGTAGCATCAAATTAATATTTTTAGTATATAACTACTATATATCATATCTGTATCATACTATAATTATAGATATTTTAATATATTAAATAATAAAATTCATACATATTATATAAAAAAACTAATATGATGTAACTCGCTGCATCATTCATATTAATAGAGAATTTAACGTTGGATTATTATTATTATTATTAAAGTTATAAACTTAATTTTTGTAAAATTAAATATTTAAATTTTAAATTCTTATAAAAATATTCAACAAAATACTAAGAAATATAACATTCATGCCCTTACAATTTTTTTTAAAATCATACCCTTATAATTCATTTTACACATCAACAACTAATACTAAACAGCTAATTTAACCAGACATTTTTAATAAACAACTGATGTTATCCGCTAGTCAATTCAGCTATCAGCAGCCACTGCAATCCGCTATTTGTCAAACAGAGTCTATTTCTTTCTATGATGATTTAAAATACAACGGATTGAGCTTGAAAGAACTAAATTTGTAAACATTAATTGAATCAAATTCGTCATTTAATTTTGATCGGTCTTTAAATTAAGTTTGAGTTTAAAGAATTAAATTGAATTTTGTCCTGAAACCTCGAAAGGTTTAACTTCTCACAACCTGCAGATGTAGATCAAACTAACCCATTGCCATTTGTTTTTTAAATCTATCCCATTTCCATTGTTGATCTGAATCTTTAACCAACATGAATAAACTATATTTTAGGAATAATTTATAATCTGGACAAGAATCTTATTGAATAGCTCCACTCCCAAGCTGGCAAAGCATTCATTTGAAAGTTTAATATGGGAGATTCCATTCGAGTGGTGAAGTGAACGAATATGATTCTCTTCTGTTGAAAGAGTTTCACCAATCACGTGTATGGATTTAATCAACCATCTATGGACTATGGACGAACTTCATACTCATGTCTTTATAAGTTCTTCAACTTTTTTTTTTTTAATCTGTTAACTTTTAAATCTCTCTTAAATAACTTTGGAGTTTACACATAAATAACCTATAACATCGATACGTGAAATTTAGAAAGATCTAGTAATACGTAACTTTATTCTTAATTCATAGAAAGACTATTATATATATGTGTGTGTATAAATCTATCAAAAATAACTTTTCAGCCAGTTAAATTAGGGGTAAGCCAGTGTGTTTATATATATATATATATATATATATATATATATAAAGATAATAATTAAAAATAAAATAAAAATAACATAGACTTAAAGAAAATAAAAATAAATACGTATAAATAAAAATAAACAATAAATTAAATATAAAATGAGGTCAAGAATAAAAATAAAATAAAATAAGTAAATAAAAAGATAAATAAATAAATAATTCAAACAAATCATTGCAAACAAATTTAGGCTAAATAACTAATAAGGAAGTATTACATATTAAATATTTAAGCTAAATATAAGATATAAAATTCGAAGAAAAAATGTTCAAAAGACCTATGAAAAAGATGACTCTTTATATGAGGTCTTTTACCTGTATTTTAGTTCATCAAAGTTTTTTTTTATCGAAGTTTATGTTCTCAGTAATTTCCAGCAGAATCATATCATTTTTAATCACTTCTTTTTAATTTTCTTATACATTTTTTTGGTCTTTAATTTACACATAAATTACCTATTTTATATAAATTATTTAGTGAATTATCAAATTAAAACAAACCAACGATCGAATAAAGCTGAGGATTCTGAAAAGTTTTTAACTAATTTGATGATCTTTTCTTGACAAACTGGCTTGCCCTGGGTTTGATTTGAAAAGCCCAACTCAGTTAAATTTGGTCTACGCTAAGAAGAATCCTTATTCATCTTTTCTAGGGAAGGAAGGCTTATACAAAGTTAATAAATAAAAAATATTTTTATTGAGATTCAGATTTTGAGCTGAATTCAAACTCATATTTAATAATTTGAAGTGATTTGAAAATTATTTACAAAAATTATTATTTTATTGAATAACTAAAATAAAAATAATTGATATTAATTATTATCTTATTAATTAAAAATTGATCGAGATAATTAGTTATATAAGTATTTCTGTAAAATATTAATCGTCAATTGATCATCTACGTAGACTAAAACACTCAACTTATAACCTCTTTCACATTTTAGTCCACACGATGATTAATTGACAATTAATATTTCACATAAACGCCTTATATTAGTCAAATTCGTAAAATACTAATAGAACTAATATTTTGAATTGATTTATTAAAGTTGGAAAATGCTAATCACTTAATTAAAATTTTTAAAAACTTGACCATTTAATTAAAAAATTAGTACTTTATTATTTGTTATCCCTAATTAATTTGCTTGATATCTCAAATAGGATATAAAATTTTATAGTAAAACATAAGAAGAACAATCATGGCATTCAAGGCTTTAAGTGAGGATATATAGACAGAAATAGCGCTTGGATTCAGACTCGGTCTGGCTTGTCTTAGCTTATCTTAAGCTGATCGAATTTTGTGTTTGATTTTTTTTTAAATTGTCTCAGATCAAACTCGGGCTATCTAGGTCGGGTTTGGGCTGCAGACCTGAGACTTCAAAAATTATTTAAAAAAAACAATGTCAATTTTTTACTTTTTAATTTTAAAATAAAAACATTAGACCTTTAATTAGTGTGCACAATTTGGACTGCACATCTAAAGTCTGAACATAACTTGCCAAACTTCCAAATACAGAATTCCAAATATACAAACATAATTAAACACCAAATAAAGAAAAATGATAAAAGCAAGAGGTCAATATCAATTAAAAATAATTAATACGGTCCAAATTCGTTAAGAGTCTTTGTCATCTTCGTGGGAGTGTCTGCATCTCCATAGGTATTTTATTTTATAAAAGCTCCAAAAGCAACCATTCCTTCTATATAAATAAGTATTTTTTGATAATTTTTTAAAATGTATGTCTTTATTTTTTAATTTTGCTAACAGGCTGTTTTTTTTATTAAAAGTGTCTAGCGACTGTGTCAACGGGTTATTTTTTTCCACCAAAGGTGCCTAACAATCATACCAACAAGCTATTTTTCCTACTAAAAGTGCCTAGCGATCATACCAACGGATTGTTTTGTTCTCTAAAGCTGTATTAATAGGTTGTTTTGCCCACCAAAAGTGCCTAGCGATTGTGTCAACGGATTATTTTACCCATTAAAAATGTGCGAATGGGTTGTTTTTTCTACCAAAAATATCCAAACTGATTGTTTTTTCCACTGAAAATACGTTAAGTACCGTATCAAATATTTTAGTAAAGTAAAATAATATGTTTGTTGTGCACATTCAACACGTGAAAATGAGTATTAAATATAAAAATAATTTCAGACGAATTAAGACACGTAATACCGTAAAATTTAGTTACCGATGACACCTCTTCGTATTTGTTGTCGAATGTCTATTGTTTCGATAAATTAAATTTTATTTACTTTAAAAAATCTTAACTACAATACAAAATGTATTAAAATTTTAATTTATTAATTAAATTAATTATATCTGTACAAACTAAAGTTTCTGTTTGGTTAGGCTTATATTAGTAGAGCTTTTGTCAGTATAACTTTTTTTTTCTGTATATATTTTCTGAAAAGA